>CM040986.1:4038529-4058840 GCA_022985145.1 Pangasius djambal | reverse complement strand
GTTCTCTGTTGAGTCTGGTTCCTCTCAAGGTTTCTTCCTATCTCCATCTCAGGGAGTTTTTCCTTGCCACCGTCGCCTCGGCTTGCTCTTCAGACACACTCTCACACTTCATCTTACTTTTTTGTTTGTGTAAAGCTGCTTTGAGACAATGACATTGTAAAAAGCGCTATACAAATAAACTGAATTGAATTGAATGTAATGATAATAATAATGTGATGTGATGTAATGATAATAATGTGATGGTAATAATAATGTGATGGTAATGTAATGGTAATAATAATGTGATGGTAATGTGATGGTAATAATTATGTGATGGTAATGTGATGGTAATAATAATGTGATGGTAATGTGATGGTAATAATAATGTGATGTGATGTAATGATAATAATAATGTGATGGTAATGTAATGGTAATAATAATGTGATGGTAATGTAATGGTAATAATAATGTGATGGTAATGTGATGGTAATGTAATGGTAATAATTATGTGATGGTAATGTGATGGTAATAATAATGTGATGGTAATGTGATGGTAATAATAATGTGATGGTAATGTGATGGTAATAATTATGTGATGGTAATGTGATGGTAATAATAATGTGATGGTAATAATTATGTGATGGTAATGTGATGGTAATAATAATGTGATGGTAATGTAATGGTAATAATAATGTGATGGCAAAGTGATGGTAATGTAATGATAATAATAATGTGATGTGATGTAATGATAATAATAATGTGATGGTAATGTGATGGTAATAATAATGTGATGGTAATAATAATGTGATGGTAATGTAATGGTAATAATAATGTGATGGTAATGTGATGGTAATAATAATGTGATGGTAATGTAATGGTAATAATAATGTGATGGTAATAATAATGTGATGGTAATGTGATGGTAATAATAATGTGATGGTAATGTAATGGTAATAATAATGTGATGGTAATGTGATGGTAATAATAATGTGATGGTAATGTAATGGTAATAATGATGTGATGGTAATGTAATGGTAATAATGATGTGATGGTAATGTGATGGAAATAAGATGTGTTCTAACAGCAGCTGATCAACAGTAAAAATGTCAGCGATGTGGAAACAATCCACACTTCCTAAACAGCGACACGAGCGATTTGTTAAAGGAGCATATTGATAAAGTACTGTTATATTTTTACTGTTTAGCACATTTTTACATATGGGAGCCACACCATTCACACCATCTATGCTGATGACACTCGTTGTTCCCCTTAGAGCTTTTATAAAACCGGTGGCTAAAACTTCAGCATAAGGAGACACATAGATATTAGATATTAATCAGGAGAATTATTTGGAAACTGTCAGCTCACACTCCAGTTGTATCAATACAGACTAGTAAGCGGCAATACTAGCAGGAGTGACAATGCCTCTGTTCTCCTTTAACATGGTTCGCGCTGGTGCTGTGGGAGGCGTGCGACGGACAGAATGCTAGCACTACAGATCTGACAATGTGTTTTTTTTTTTAAATACTTCATGTGGTTGGATGTACTTTAACTTTCAGTTTCACATGCTGTGAAATGTGATGGCTAATTAATGAGATAATACCTCACAAATGAGTGCGTTGTATGTGTTTAGTACAGAGCTCGACTTTACATTTGGTATAGAATATGCACAGGAAATATTCTATGTTTATGTCACCATTAACTCCACACTATGCACGTGTAGCGAGAGAGAGAGAGAGAGAGAGAGAGAGAGAGAGAGAGAGAGAGAGAGCAGAAACAACAGAAGTATCAGGATAACTGATGGGATAATTATGCAACGCTGAGCACTTGTGCAAATAGTGTGTAACTGTAGTATAAACATCACATGCAAATAACAGGTGACTGTATAATTTGATGTTAATTCTATCTCCATAGCAGATAAACTGACTAGAATTAAGAGAAATAAACTGTGCTTATTTACTTGAAGTGTCTTTATTTACTTGACGTTCTAGTGTTCAGTCACCTTTTAGACACTGCTTGTCCCTGAGGCCCAGAGTATAAGCTACTTCCCCATCCTGTAGCTACGCATCTGATTAGCATATCCACAAAACACAGCACCCAGAGTGGCGCCAGGTGTCCCAACAGTCCCAGTGTCCTTCTACAGGCTTCTGAACATGCAGATATAGCAGGAGGTGAGTAAACTGCAGAAAACATGCAGCTATACTGTACTGTAGCAACAATATGTAGCCTTATTGATTAGAGCAATGTGTGAGAACGTGCCTGAAGAAGAGGCACGAGTATATGCTTATAAAGATCAAGCACTAAATCTTCGTTTGCTAAAGCTGGGCATTGTACACAACTTATACAACTATAACTATGTCACAAGGGAGCACAGATTGCATGAATAAGCAAAGATATGGCATTTCTTTCATGGCATAGAGGTAATAAGAAAACCCTACAATTCCCAAATACTAAGGGAGTCACCACAATCTCATCTTAACCTGACATGAAGAAGGATGGAGCTGGAGGTATAGAGATATAACTGTCTCATCTGTCTTATTTGTGTCTTTTCTGCAAAGATCTGAAACCGAAGATGGAAAAAAAAAAAAAAACTGTGGATGAAGATGTGGGGGAAAGTGAACATTATTTTCATAGTGTTACAAGTTTGTCTTCAGTCTCTGTGATCCACAGTGCTTATACGCCTTTCTCTCGCTTTGTGTGTGTGTGTGTGTGTGTGTGTGTGTGTGTGTGTGTGTGTGGAGATTTGGGCTCCTCAGGATTTACACTTTGTGGTGATGTCACTCCCACAGGCAACTCTGTGCCAGCTCCAGAATCTCAACGCACAGGCACTTTGACAGCTTGGGCCGAAACTCTATATTTGGTATTTTGTCCTGCCGTTGATGCAATTTATATTGGAGCTTAAAGAAAGTGCTCTTTCCAATGCACCTAAAAGTCAAATTCACTTAATTCTCATGGTTTTAGGCAATGTGCGTTGAATTAACAGGAAGCTGTTTAGTTCTACTGTTTCTCTCACTCTTACCTTCTCTCCAGGGCTGGTATCTAGTATCTCATTTCTGGCATAAATGACATGCAGCTGTCTGGTGGGTAGAGAGAAGTATTATTATTATTATTATTATATTTTTTTTTTTGGAGGAATGACCTAGTTCAGTGTGTTCTGTCAAAATTACAATTTAAACTAGTATGAAAATGGTGTTTGAAACACCAGGGATTTTATTGTGTAACCCTGCCATGCCGCCATCAGCAGAATTTGATAAGCAATGTTTTTCTTTTCTTTTTTTTTTTAATATGTATGTACTAGATGTGCCTTTGTGCCAATAAATTTATAATGCAAAGCTAAAGATCCTGAAAAACTGTAAGACATGTTCATGATGTACAGTTTGAAATCCTTTAGATTATATTTTTCACTCGAAAGCTCCTACCACTGGGGGTGGGTGGGTGGGGGGGGACTACAGTGCCAATAGTAATTAATTCTAGACTGGGGATTTTATTGTGTGAAAGCCCTAATGCTTGGATAACTTCACATGTAGTGTCTCTACTGAAAAGAGAGGATCCAACTCATAAATCGACTAAACTGTCCAAAAAGTTCGTTTGTGCCAACGATACTATTAAAAACTTTCATGGCTGGGTGTATTTCAACAGTATTATACCTGTCTGTCTGACTTTCTCGTTGCTGAAGTAGTGATTTACTGTTAAACACAGAAAATTCCTCTTAATGGCCGTGTAGGCTGTAAAGATGACAGTCAGGTTAGCGCTATTTTATTAGCAGGGAAAGTGTGCGAACGGACCCCGGCCTCGGTATTTCACTTTAATTTCCTGCCCCAGGATGGTGGTGGAGGCAGGGCAAAGTGTAGGGATGTTATTACCGCAGTGATTCAGCCCGACACACCAGGAGATAGGCAGAAGGAGTGGAGGAGATAGAAAAGAGGAAAAGCTATTATTATTAAGGTTAGCTAACACACAGAACCATGCAAAAGCAACCTGGAGTTACAGAGATCATCTGATAGTGTAGGTTGAAACTAAGTGTCGGATTATGCGCAAATATCGGAGTGGAAGAGGATATAAAAATGAATGAAGTGGAAGACGATATAAAAAATGAATGAAGTGGAAGATGATATAAGAATGAATAGCGAGCAATACAACAAGCATCTAATGTTTATCTCAGAATATTCCTCGTTTGAATCTTTAATGAAATCATTACACATCTCAGGAATCACTCTTCTGGCTTCACAGAACAAAGTGCATGTTGGGTGGTAAAGTAATCTTAGATGCGGTGCGTCATTCCAAACCTAGCTCTCTCTGTCAAGCTCCATAACCAATATTAAAAAGCCTTTTCATAACTTTACTCTTTACAGTCTCACTGTGATTCACACCTACTGATTCTATAAATCTCCCACCGTTCTGTGCTGGGGACAGGCAGGGTAAGGGTTCACAGGGTGAGACGTGCTGTAGGTCCGAGCACATTTGACTGTTTCGTGGTCTCAACGGTTGGTTTAGAGGATAGAAAGCTTTGCTTCTTACTCAAGTGGGTTTATCACTTGCCCTAAGGGTCGTCACTGAGCCACAAGAGCCGGGCTGTTTAGTGAAGACCGTGACCGTGACTACCCCGAGCCGCTGGTGAAGAAAATGGCCATATTTCAAAAGTTTAGAAAAACAGTCAAACCTGATGCCCCTGTTGCACATGTTATCATTCTGGCTGGGTCAAAATCCTGTATTAAAAGAAAAAACAAAACAAAACAAAAAGAAACAGCAAAAAGCAAAACTAAAAACTGTTTCTAGCTCCTTATGTCCTGGATCGACAAGGCAGTTTCTTTTGGAATTTAGTTTCCAAGTGCTCATATCTTTGACAAGTACAAATGACAAAATTATTACGTTTAAAGGTTTATCACTTTAAGCCGGTTTTACACTGTGCAGTTTTTTTTTTTTTAAACGATTATTACTTGTCAAACTATACGAGATTTGGCTTTGGGGTGGTCATTTGACCTCCTGTTCGTCTCACCTCACCAGAACTCTAGCCAGTGTTTAAGGACTCTGAATCTTATTTCCTTATACAGTATTCCGAGTTCTCATAAATACTGTAAAGTTAGTAATTGAGATAAAGGTTTAGATGTATTGGGTATTCGAAAATACATTTTTAAAATTTCATTGCTATAAAATCTAACGGCACGACCTGAGTCAATGGAACCTCCACTATTAAGTAGTGAACAGAACCTGAGGATGGCTATGAGAGTGTGTTATGTCTTTGGCTATTAGCTTAACATTCCTCTGAAAAATGGCTGCTACAATGAGATGCAACTTCATCTGGATGCCTAGTGTGCTGTACTCAACATGAGATCTCTAATCTGGATTCCAACAGTGACGTAATTCTTTGCTTCCACAATAAAAAAGAGTGGAAACAAATGTAAAAAGAATACTGTCCGAGTCGTATCTAACCATCGAGTATCATGCTAATAAGACCACTTTTGTCTGCTCTGATTGTCGTTAAGCTTCATTTGAAATAGAACTGAAACAACAAAGAACCTCTTGCATGTTTTTTTTTTTTTTGTGATAATTTCCTGACCTATTTTTTTTGAAGCATGACGGAAGCATCTTGTGTAGCTTACAGAGCAATCAGAGCGGCCCAACAAGGGCTTGGAGGCGAACATATCAGTTCATAAAGCAACGCTTGTTGGCCTCCATCTTCACCCATGAGTCTCCCATTGTATAGTATGAGCCTAGAACCTGTGATGAAGAACCAGCAAAGAACATCCACAAATATCCTTCACACCAACACAGATGTTAGAGAGGCCAGAACCAGAAAGCGGCAGGGGAAAAAAAAAAAAAAAAAGATGACAGAGAAGAAAAACAACAATGTTTGTTTGAACAATGACTGGCCAGACAGTTCATCATAGGCCTTAGCTTACAAAAAGATATATATTCCTGGCAAGAGCTTTCTCCTAAAGCAGGGACTTAAAAGCACATAAAACAAAGTGTAGTGATGGAAGTTGTACTGGTGGTTAGGGTATTGGAGTTTATTCCTGTCTCCCCACTGTGTGTGTTTGGGGGGAGGAATGGCTCTGTCCTCATGGCAATTATGTCTTAAGGAAAATAGAAAGTGTGAGATGGAGATTGTTGTTCCTTAGAAGAGGGAGAGAGAGAGAAAAAGAGAGGAAGTTAGCTGTTTGGTGTTCTGAGGATATGTGCTCTGTCCATCTGACTTATTATTACTCAACTTGGAGTTCCACACACACTCACATACTTGGAATGATCACAAGCGTACGGTGTAATCATATAATCATTCATTTACATGCAATTGGGGTGATTAGTGAATTTTGTGACTCCCCAAAGCTGCTTGTTAAGTTCCTCAGGGTAGACAAGATGACTTTTTTTAATATGCATGATTAAAATTGTTGACGCCTGCACAAAATGAATAACAATTTCAGTCTTGGCCTTCTATGGAACTGCACGGTTAAAATAGGGCCGGCGTAATTAGAGTAAGATTAATATGCTGTTTTAACACTTTTCTGTGAATACCATGCCCTAGCCTGCCAGTGAACCTGTAAACTGCATTAAAACCGTATGTGACTCTCGCTTTACTGCATACGGTCTGCATTACACTTTCCAGAGTACCCGTGTCAAAGCTCTTCATTAGGTCATGTATTATTTGGTGGATAAATATATCAAGAACTAGCTAGCTAAAACACGGTGATATCTGTAATCATATTAAATATGACGAGCGGCACTGCAGTCCATGACCGTTGTTATCCATCAGACTGGAAGCCAATATGACATGCCGGACTTGTCCGAAGAGACACTGGGGAGTAACAAACCTCAGGATGTTTGTTGATTTCAGTTCTAATGAAGCAAACTCAGCAATTTTATGACCGGAACCAATGCCACCAAACAAGTGGTGTCCCTCAGGGGTCTGTGTTCAGTTCTTTCCTGTTCTTCCTCATACCCTCCAGTGGTCCATCCGTACACAGTACCCTCACCAGCATCACCGGTTACATGGCTGCCTTGGAGCTGGTTATGGCTGACAATATGATATAATATCTATATCATGATAAATGTTACAATATTTCTTTGTGACATAGTGGGTATTGTCAGGTTTTTTTTAATAACAATTACAAACTCTGATTAGAGTAAGCAGCTGATTAGATGTTAAAATTTTTCAATTTTTTTTAAAATACTGAGTCTTAAATTTTTTATTGATTGTTACAATTTTGTACAGAATTTGAATGTGCCTTCGTTCTCAGCTTTGAAATAGATTTTTGTCGATGTTAAATGAAAAATGTCACGGATTTATTTTCTCGGAGTTTTGAAAATGCAACCGTGCTCCTTTGCGTACACTTTAATAGGCACCCTAAATCATGTGATACACATTGTGTCCCATAAGGTCTTTCAGAACTCCTTAGTTCATCTTTAAAAAAGTATTGCATGTTCAATAAAGTGAACTTGTGTGGTGGATTGTTCAGCTGATTAACATTCAGAAAATCTGTAGTCCTCTCAGGCAAGGATAGTAGAGATAGATAAAAGAACAACAAAAGAACAAACTGGAAAGACCGCAAGAATTTGGTCTGTCCTCAGTGGCTTCAAGAAAACCAACAGTGTGGTAGTACATTGTCTTCGCACAATATAAAACAGGCACAGATGAACACTTGGGCTACATCCAGAACACGGACTACAATACGCAAGCAAGGACCGTAGTCATTTGTCCACACTTTATTTGTCCGTCTCACATAATTCCTCTCTTTTTCGATGTGGCTCCATCTTCCATACATTTGCTTTCTCACTTGATACCATGTCGTTTTTGCAATTTGTCATGGATTTTACAGATCCTCAGATAGATACAGCTGGTTGAATAGTTGAGAACTCCTCAACAATATCACTTTTTTTTTATTTAACTTTCCTAAGTTGTGAGGTGTGGTGTAAGACCTCGAGGACATGCATGATTGGCTCTTTCAGCTCGAGTGCTTATTGTTCCTTCAGCCATGAGAGCAGATATTGTAACACAGGCCAAGTTTATGTGCATCATATGGTAAAATACATTTCCTTGATCCATTGGAACTTAGCCTTCTTCAAACCATCCCGAATCGTGTAGCTTTTCACCTCATTCTGCTTAAATCTGGCATTTCCACAAACAGGAAACCATTTACGCATATAGACACGGTATTAATAAAAATAACATCGCATCAATCTTAAAAAGGTTTGATCATATGGTTTCTTTCTTCATCTCTGAACTGTGCATTTGCTCATTTATCAAGCTTTTCATTCATTTTGTTCCTAATAAAAATGGATGTAGAAAGAGCTTGGCCCATTTAAAACCAAGCAAGAGTCAAGGTGGTTTCTATCAAGCTATTTGGAACCTTGACATGTTCTCAAAGACATACATGAGCCCTAAAAAAATGGATTCAGATAAGTCAAAACCATAATGCCAGGTGTCATGAAACAGCTGAGGGTACATGCGTTGGAGAACCCGTATATATATATATATATATATATATATATATATATATATATATATATATATATATAAAAAACTAGGAGCATGTGGAATGTGCATCTTGCAGCAGTCACCGTGCCCTGAAATGCACCACTGCCTTGTGAAACAAATGTATTCTGTAAAGCAAACATGTACGTCATATTTAAAAAATGAATAACTTCAGAGGCCATGGCAAGGAATCAGACATGAAAGCATGCACCACATGCTGATCATCTGTACATCAGTTTTTTTTTTTTTTTACTTTTCATGTTATTTTGATGTTGAATTTTATGGATATATATGGAAATGAATCCTAGTTCCACATGCTAGATCGTACTCCATGACTCCTGATGTCAGAATTCTGAAATTGTACTTTTCTTTATAAACGGACATGGTGCTTTTATGAAAATACAGGTTCCTTAGAAAAGGTCAATAAAATCACAAGCTGCGTGTTGACTTAGAAGTCTGGATTGCACAATTTGTATCAGTTGGTGATTTAGAAACTCCCTGAGATGACATGAGGAACCGTCCTCTACTGGGTCACATCGGCTTATAAGAATAGAAATCATTAGAAGAGTAAAGACGAACAGTACTAAGTGTGTTGAAAGGAATAACAAAGTTTTTAATATAGACTTGATGACTGAAACTGTGTCTCAGTCCTAAACACTAACTGGATATTCAATTCAATTCAATTTTATTTGTATAGCGCTTTTAACAATGGACATTATCACAAAGACAGAGATAAATAAATTCAGGATATAAGTGTACGAATTTGTAAGTGTACGAATTTATCCCTAATGAGCAAGCCAGTGGCGACGGTGGCAAGGAAAAACCCCCTGAGACGACATGAGGAAGAAACCTTGAGAGGAACCAGGCTCAAAAGGGAACCCATCCTCATCTGGGTGACGCCGGATAGTGTGATTATAAATAACTCTCTTTAATAACTGTGATAAAGCTATGACCCTGACGTAGTCATCATTATTCTAGGTGCTAATAAAGAGCCTACACCTGTATTTTATAACCAAAGCAAAATTTTGAAAATCTGTGATTGAGTTAAAAGACAATAAACACTGAAAGTGATCAGGTGTGCTTTGTCCCCTCATTCTGTGTTTTTGCTAGCTAGCTAACATTAGCTGGCGAGCTTGCTACTGTTTACTCTGTGTGTTGCCTAACAAAGCGTTATAGAGACCACATACATACTTCCACTATGTCATCAGGCCTCCGCTAACCCACAGGCTAATGCCTTATGAAATTCAATTGATGAAAATACTTGTTCTTTTTTTCCCCTAACATGGTTCTTTTATTAAGCAGATTGGAGCACAATGTAACTAAACAAGCACACGAATATAAGAATCAAATAGGAAACCACAGTCAATCGTATCCTTCAAGCCTAGAGCAGTGAAGCGTTGGCAGGCAGGACTCAAGAGCTTTCGTTATATCTTTTTGGCTACAGTGGGGATCTGTGAGTCTGATCCAACCTCTTTCAACATTAGCCTTTACCACAGTCACCAGTTCCACCATACTTACTAGCTGGGAGATTAGCCATTCTTACTTCTCCCTTTTGTCTAGCCCTAAATACAAAATGTATGTAAAAAAAAAAAAAAAGAAATTCAATGGCGTAAAATTCTCCTTTTCAATAATCAACCGAGCCAGGCACATTGTTACACAGAGCACTTTAAATAAACAAATGAAAATTCAATGGTAATTGCATTGTTGGCAGCTGGCATTTCCAGGGCTTAGAGGACATGCCTAATTAATCAAGTTTCTTTCTGTGCGGGTCTTTATGGGTAACGACCAGAGCACTAACATTCACACATGTGGGAGCTATTTCGTCCACCCCCTACAAAATAGAGGCAAATGTCATTTTTAAGACGAGGCTACTTCTCTTTGTAATGCCTGCTTTCTGTTATTAATAGCAATAATACGAGTCGCTCCTCCAGGGTCTCTCCCCAGGAAGTTTATTTTCACTCATTTCAGCTTAATGATGGCTCTGAGTCTGGCCCCTGTCCATGAAGAACCTGTGTGTGTGTGTGTGTGTGTGTGTGTGTGTGTGTGTGTGTGTGTGTGTGAAAAGAAACCACAGACAACCAAAGGCCCAGAATAATCAATTCCTTCATTTACACCAAGTGATACATTCTGTAACTTCCAAATCGACAGTGTTACATTCATTCAGATGTCCTCTTTGATTTCAATTTTCACTGCCATTTAAACATTTCAAAACTTAGCAACTTAAAAATAAATTTTTTTTAGATTGAATCGCCATGCAGTGCAAACAAAATTGGAGCAAGTCTAATGCATCTATTTGAATACTGACGAAACAGATGACCTTTTTTTGTGGGCAGCCACGTTTTGCTTAGGCTGTACACATACATAAATAATTTGAAGGCAAAACAGCAACCGAAAAAGAACAGCGGATTCTACACGTGCTCAAAATGGCTATTTGACTTGGTAAAAAAAAGGGATCCATTTAAGTAGAGAGCACTGAATATGCATGCTCATGATCCTTCCAGCTGCATGGCAACAATCTGTGCGTGCGGCGTGTTTCTTAATTAAATCGGCCACCCAGATTGACCTGACGTAACCTGCAGAGCAGTGGCCATACGGCGGGCTCAGTCTGAGGTAATGTTAACCAGGAGCAAATTAACACTGACAATTATTAATTAGATTCAGCTATAACATCCAATGTATGGATAATGCCAGTGTTTCACAACGGGCCTTAGAATAAACAGCTGTGATTAATGCTATATATTTACTTTGCTTATATACAAGCATACTATATAATTATATGTTAATACATGCAGGTGGAACCTGCATGGAACCTGATGGGAGTTTTGTGCTTGAAATAAATACATGCATGTTGGATTCATTCATGCATTATGTCCATATATGTATGGATATATATATTTTTTTTAAATTAAACAATGCTTAAAATGCAACAGCAAACTCTATCTGTGACAGGTAAGTATAAGCCGCCACTTTTCTATATGTAAAGTGTATTGGATGTTTGCACAAAAATACAGAATCTGTCAGTAAAATCATGCTGCGCAAGAGTAAATAGTTTGACTTTTTAAATGTCTAACGTTTATGATGGCCTCAAAAAAAAAAAAAAAAAAAAAAAAAAAAAAAAAAAAAAAAAAAAAATCAAGTGAGACAAGAAAGACCAAAGGATTAAAAAAAGACACTAATCGGTTTGTATTGCTTCACAATTGGTTCACAAATGAACTCCTTTTTAATTAAAAATGAATATATATGGACAGTTCACCCTGCAGCTCCAACCTGGCACCCTCATCCTCAGCTCCACTTGTGCCTTGCTAACTACACCAGCTCCTGGAAACCTGGAAATCCTTATCTTTCACTCTAGGCTTTGTAAAGAGTTTGTGAAAGTGAAGCCATGTTCCTGCACTGTTGTCCATTTCTCCTGCATGATTCTGGTTTGTCTTCATGGATGTTCACCATCAGTCCAGATACTCAGCACTAAGCAACTAAAATATCTCTTGCTCCAGATGTTACGTAATACTTGGCCACCCGTGGATGTGGATGTGTAGCAGGTGTGTCAACGTGGAGCTATGTGGAAATGCAGGACACCATTACAGTCCTTGCACACTGCTTAATGCAAAGAGGCACCATCAACATATTTTTGGAAATCTCGACCCCTTTGTTGATGTAAATTCAAAGCACAGCTTGCTAGCTGGGGTGAGTACTTGTGCTATGATGAACGTGGTGCTCAGTAGTACCGGGCTCAGTAGTATCTGGGATAATGCGACAGTCACCCAGAGCATGTGAGGAGGATTCTTTGGTGTTCAGTGAGTCTGACGTGAGGAATGGGGTATTGCCAGGGATCTGCCATGGCTGTAGTATCCGTAGAAGAACTCTACTATCCGTTCTGTTCTGTCCATACCAAATCCACCACTTCTTCTTCTTGCTCCAGTTTCCAACAGCAGTCCAGATGCCACAGCAATGTTCTGCCTGTGGAGAAAGGGTCTGATGCTGTTGAACACCTTCCAATGCGGCTATTCTGCTCCCAATGGCTAATGTCCAGGAGACTACTGCTGTTCTCTTCAGAAGTGTTTTTCCTGTTTGGGTTGAAAAAGACCCTTTTCCCTGGTTCATCCAATGAATTAATATATATATACATACAGTATCTATTTTTTTGCCCAGGGGACCCATTGGATCTTTCTCTCACTTTCTCTACATGCTACTTTTTCCATCTTGTACGCCACAGGTGTTGGGTAGCAGGTAGCAATCCTGCTTGACAGAGCCACTTTGGTGCGTACCTTAGGACACATCAGTCAGCTTTTCTGCCCATGAATCATCCTCTCCCTTTCAAGATCTCCCTTGGCACCTCTCCTACACCGTCACCTCCATCTGTATCTTAACTAATGCATGTAGTTACGCCCTGTCTATACCGTTTTTGCCTTAGCCTGCCTGTTTCCGGTTATGCTTATCCATTTACCTGTGTCTACCTATGTCTTGACCTGCTCTAACGATGACCTTTGAAAAATTCCCAATAAAGCGATTCTGCCCTTAAATCTAACTGCCTCAGGCTTCCGCATTACAGTCACTTGCCGAGACCGATAGGCCGTAGACAGAAGCGATAAGGGGATAATTACAGAGTGACTGCCTTGAGATGAACCACTACGATGTTTACTTTTTACGCTGGATGAAGATAATGTTTAATTTCGACTTGTTAAAGAACAGGGGTAAATGAGTGAACTGGGGTGAAAATGGGAACTTTCATAACAATGTTAACAGTTGGCAGAAAATAGTTTTTTTTTTTTACTTTTTAAACAGTACACCTCTACCTTATGATTCCCTGATTTATGGCTTGCCCGTCCACTCGAAAATACTGTTTAGATTCATAAGAGGGGTTAATGTGGCAGATATACAATGTGCTACAGATCAGGTAACTCACACTTGGCCCTGCAAACTGGACTGCCATCATTTGCAGTAAGGGACAACCTGATTTAGAGCACAGCTGTTTTCAGTGTCAGTTGAGTGAAATCCTCTCAGATTCTCACCATATTGTTCAAATGATCACCTGTTTCTAGATATCTGAGCAATTACCAAATTTAACCCACCGCTGTCTAAGGGCGGAATGAACTGTTTGGATTAGCACTGCTGATTTTGATGAAGCTCTTCGAGAGTTTTTAACAGGAAGCCATCAGACTGAGTCCAATAGCTGACTTAAGTGATCAGTAGCAGATGTGTTTAGGTGGACTTCAGACTTGTGTGAGTCATGTGCGATGTCTTGACGATATCTAACAATATTCACGAATTCGCAAAGTGTGCCACCGCTGTTGAAAAGGCAGCATGTTCTGTTCCCAGAGTTTAATACTTAATTATGTGACATTTTTTTTTGTTTGTTCTACTCATATACAATGGATGTGAGAGTTTAGCTTGTTAACAGCATGTAGACGTGCATGACATCAGCGCTGGCCATGTAGAGCAGTCAACTCAGGCCAAAAAGACATTAATGAATCAGCATTGTGCTGCACTGTCCCTGAGTGTAGGCCTTGTGATTTATTCTTCTTTGGCAACGCGCACCTCAGTCATGTTCCAAGCTGAAACAAGACCTGCATGATGCAAGAAAGTGCAATGACCATGCTGAGCTGCGGCTGAATCTGGATATGCACAGTCTGTGTCTGTGGGTCTGTCTTGCACAGCGTCTGATGAGGCAACGTGAGAAGGTGAGAACCTTCTTTTATATGACACCTAGAATATGCACAGCCCCAAAGCTAAAACACACATGGACATATAATTTCGGTCAAAGTTATATAAGTCTGTCATATTATTTATTTATGCAACATGGTTACATGCCCTGCTAGCTTTAATTAGCTTTGTTTGCACGCGGCCATGGCCCGTTTAGATCAAACCATCGAATGGTTCCGAGTAAGTTCAGTTTAAATTCCAAAATATCTTTGACAAAACCTTTTATAAGCCTTTCTGGTGATTCACCGTACAGTTTTTCCAACTTTAGTCCCACCGATTATTTCTTTTATCATCAATTACATAGATGACATCTTTATTTCAGGAGAAGTGTGCAGCTGGCACGGAGGCACAGTCGAGAGATTTACATTATTGTTTTTTCTTGCTTCATCCCAGCGCTCCCTTGAGTGGTATAACAGATACAGTCTTTCTTTTTTCTCCAGACACCATTAACGTGCAAAGGCCTTTGATATGTCACAAAATCAAAATTGCATTCAAAAAAGGTATTTTCCACTAATAAATACTTTGGATAGAGATGAAAATGGAGAGAAAGCAGACATTAGTGACTATGTTCACACGGGTATATTTTATTCTTACATCAAATATTCCATTATTATTATTATTATTATTATTATTATTATTATTATTATTATTATTATTATTATTATCATCATTACAGTTTCTCAGTCTGCCTCTAAGGGCTCCTGTTATTGTCATCATTTCCTTTAATAATATCAGATTTATCGTCAGCCTACTTAATTTTTTTTTTTTTCAGCGTCTCTGGTTTACTGCATATTGGAGCAGCGCAGGGAGAATTTTTTAAAAAGATTTGGATATCTGATATGACTGAGCAGTGATGACAAAACCAGGAGTGACATAAAAAAGAAAAGAGCCAGAGAAGAAGCATGCACTTTGATATGACGACAGGATTCAGCTATTCGAGCCAGTTCACTTCTTTCTGTATAGCCCTACTCAGTAATCGAACTTTTTCGCTAAGCAGAAGCGTGCCAGCACGTGCTTTGGGAAAGGTTTCCTGGGTGAAACTCTACCATAAGGCTAGGTGAGGAGGAGCCAAGAGCGTTCAGAACCATTATCAGGAAGATACTTGAGAATTTAAACGATAAAAGTTTCGATTCTTTTTGACTCTAACTTTTTTTTTTTTTTCGATCACCGTATAATTCCATGTCTTGTTTCATAGTGGTAATGCCGTCTTTATTATTCTAAAATAGTAGGAAAGAAAACTCTTCTACAAGCAGATGTGTCCATGTATCTGCTTGGTAATGTAGATGTAATATCACAAAGTAGCTTTACAGGAATTCAGGTCTAGATCAAGATGCCTAATGAGCAAGCCAGAAAAGACTCAAAAGACCCAGACAGTGTGATTTTAATGGAACGGTTACACAAAAAAGGCAAACATGTCAATCAGTGTGGAGGCTGGGCATGGGCATATTGAGATGAAAGGTCTTAATCTCAGGTTTAGATGTATAATCCCAGGAGCAGACCTTGGTGTGAGTCTCTGGCGCATCCAGGTAAAATTACTCACTGCAGCAGGAAGGAAAATGTAAAACAGCTGTAGGACAGAGAAGCAGGAGGAACAGCAGCGCGAGGAGGGCATTGGGATTACGCTTTAGTGTCATATCACATACTAGGATCTTGCACCTGCATCGGATTGGGCGGAAGAAGTACCACAGCTTGAAAGAGGAGCCTCGCGAAGGCCGCATACTCTATGTGCCATCGCGAGCCTTCCGTCAATACACCTGTGAGATTATAGCCTTTAATTTAGTGTAGTCAGGGAACTTTTATGCCTCACAGCTCCAGAGTCCCTGGTTCCATCCTTATCTCAGGTCACTGTCTGTGCGGACTTTCTCATGTTCTCCGTGTGTCCGTGTGGGTTTCCTCCGGGCTCTCCGATTTCCTCCCACCTCCCAAAAACATGCTAGGAGGTGAAATGGCTACACTACAAGTACCCCTAGGTGTGAATGGACTCCAGTGATGGACTGCCATCCCCTCCATGATGTATTCCCGCCTCACACCGAGTGTTCCCAGGATAGGCTCCCGGATTTACCAGGATAAGGCCGTTCTTGAAGATGAATGAACACTATAAGTGTGCAAAGCTCACTGGTTAAACAGTTGTACGTGTGATGTATCGTGTTGAAAAGGGATTGGGCGCAGTGTTACTTGCTGTAATGCTAAATGCCAAGCTGAATATATGCAGATATATATCTGGGATTCTGTTCTCCATTCTCTTATACAGCACAGTCTCTTATACTTGCACACTGAGAAATAATAAATATGCAAAGACACACTCACACACACACACACACACACACACACACACACACACACACACACAGGCCATGGTGGCATTTGAAAGCTTCAAACTTGGGTCAGGCAAGACCACAAAATAAAACAGATGTTCTCATAATGCAAATACAATAGATCTGGCACCAAGGCCCAGTCTGAACGTCACACATGCACGCACACACACACACACACACACACACACACACACACAGCATGAGACTAGAGCCTCTCAGAGTCAATACAACAATGGTTTTGACTAGATCTCTCATTCTGGCGAGGAGAAGGGAATTCTCTCCACACCCAAAAGATGCACACACACACCCACACACCCACACACACACGCAGTCCACTGGCAGTTGTGCTGAGGTCCCCAGCTGGGTTTGGATTGGATAAGAGCAAGCTGACAGAGTGACAGGCTCTACTTAAGTCATAATAATGATTAATTTCACAGTTCAGCAAGTGCTGCAGAAACCGGCCCGTTTCCTGTAAGGGCCTGGAGAGAGGCTCACAATGAAGTGAACGTGTTTGTCCATTAGCCAAGCAGAAGCATAAAACCTTTTCACTTTTGGAGAGAATGACTACATTACTACAGCACTTTTATTATTGCTGCCATTTTCGTTTGGTGATGATTTTCGAGAAGATATTTCTCGCTACTTTTTATTCAATGTCTCCACCATAAAACCTCAGAAACAAAAAAAACAGTAACACTTTCCAGTAAGAGCACAGGACCTGGCTGTAATTAAAACATTCAGTAAGGAACTCATCAGGAAGTAATGAGTACATAATCAGGGACAAAGGAGTGAATCATACATTAACAACTAGAGCAACAAGCTACTCACGATTAACTGATGCATGACATTAGTTGTATCTGTTTATCTTTCTAGTGCCCTAAAAACATGGACACCTCCATGTTAGGTTTTGTGAGCAAAACTCTAGCCATATGATGGGCATATTTACCTGCTCAAAAGAGCAGAATGTACACTCAATGCTGATTTCACAAGTGAATATGTCTGGATGGTGACTGATCTAAAGTCAATACTTATAAATACAGTATAACTCATTTAAAACTAAAATGTGCTACTTTGTTTAATGCTGATGCGTCGAGCAGCCATGTTGATTTGCTGCCGGGGCTACGGAGACCTTCCTGGCTTTCCGAGTAGGATCTCTGATCTAACGGAGTGTTTTCTTTGTTGCTAATCTGAGGTTTTGTTTTGTTTGTTTGTTTTTTTTTAATTAAAATTGAATTCTATCACTATGCCCTAGAAAGACTGGAAAAAGCCCAGAGGTAGAAATAGCAGCAATGTCTGCATGGCGTGTGAAATATAGCTCTGAGAGCTCCTCAACCTCAGCCACGTCACTTCAGCGCAGAACTGCTCTCAACTGCGTTATTTTTGTTTGTACCTGTGCATGACATTTTCCAAAAGATCTCTCTATCCCAAAATACGAGCAAACTAGTAACCTAATTTAAATGAATGAAAATGCGCTTGAAAGTAAAATCCCAGTCCACATCTAGGCCTGTTAGCACCTGGTTTTAACATCCACCTCGAGTGATCCCATCACAAGTGGACAGCCGAGATGCATCGCCGTTCACACCTGGAATTATGAACGCGTCTCCTGTGAGCACTTGCATCCGGGTTTCGTTCAATCGGGTTTCCTCTGGAGGAAAGGTGTCGCGCAGCCTTCCACTGCAGTTGTTTTCAGGAAGAAGTGTCCTGCGAATCCTATTTTATGCACATGTACAGGCTGTTTGAAACACTTCGCTTGCATGATCTGCTAGCAAAACTGATAAGTGAACAGCTGATGAGAAAAAAAGCTATGAATAGCAGCTGCTTTAGTTTCTGCTGTTTTAGCCACATGACCCCATAGAATGCTAGAAGTGCAGCGGAGAGTTAGTATCAATTCAGCACCATTTCCATCAGTCTCACAATGACTACGTAGTTTCCGGCTAAGGCAATGAAGCTGTCCTTTGTTCCTGTCCAGGATGCATCAAGGCACTTTCACGTTCGCGCTACAAATGTGATTTGGCCATATGCACCACAGATCACCTCCGAATTTGACCTCAACCAGATGACCTTTAGTGTCTATTTGTATCTCCCCCCCCCACCCCTTTTTTCATTATGGTGTCATGTCAATTCCCAACAGCATCTTCTCCACCTGCTGCTCATCTGTGTCACAGAGCAGTGTAACACAGCTGGAAGAAAATGCTCTCTACCCTCTTCCACATACATGATCTCATAGAGAGCCACGGTTGGCTAGTGCCACTGTGATTGACAGGGGAGAGAGAGTATGCCGTGCCTCCCACCCAGAGTGTTGTCGGATTCACCCCTTTTTTATTTGAACTTACATGAGACTCAGATTTAGTCTCCAAACATTGCCATAGTCTAATTTCACATAATATTTACACTTATTTGCTTAAGATATACTAATAGTGGTTATTTGTGCCATTCTCATTCCATTTAGGTGTAGAGCCCCATACACAACACCACCTTCCTCGAAGTGCCAATGCTGCTGCTGTGTGTAGGCCCTGTCATGAGTATCTGTTGTATAATTACACTTACCACACCAATCTCTCTCTCTCTCTCTCTCTCTCTCTCTCTCTCTCTCTCATTACTGCCCTGTTAGTGCCTACTTTCGTGCTCCATTCCTCTCACACAGTGACTCTTTGTGCTACAGGCCTGTGCCGGTGACAGTCTGTGTTAGCATCACTGCTACCATGCTGCTTTTTCTTTCAAAGGGGCATGTGTGTGTCTGAGAGAAAGGCACAACTTAGAATTAGAGAACTTAGAATTAAAAATTAGAGTAGAGACTAAAACTCCACTTTTTTCAAAATATAGAAGGAAAGCTGGTGTAACAGTACTCCCTCTGAAGAGGGCAAGCCTGTGCCCCAACGATCACCCGAAGATCTCAGGAAGGGCAAGTCGATGCTGACATTATTAACTCAGAGGCCCGATGATAATGCCAATGTAAATGTGGCTAACTGAGAGGTCCCATGTAGCCATCCAGCAACGAGGAAAAAAAGAACCGATAGAGTGATCGCCCAGGGGAGGAAGAGAGGTTTCAGAGAATAAGAAACTGATTTGAATAAGGAAACAGGAGGAGATGAAATTCAAGAACGATTGCCTTGCCATATTCCCCCACTGTCAGGTCTTATTATTTGTGAGCATGTCCACCAATTTTCAAAAGAAATTCAGTTTGGCAAGGTTGTCATCTCATGTCACCAATATAGTCATGTTTTGTAACATATTTTGCAGCAAGAGTAGCTGTGTGCCTACAGAGAGAATTTAACAATGTTCAAATATGTCAGTTCGTTGATATTCTGTACACGGTCATGATTTGATCAAAATGAGTTTTGGTACAGACAGAAATCTTGCAAAAGTTTCTAAGACAAATGTAAGAAATCCCTTCTGTTTTTGTCTGTTGAGGCTAAATATTGAGATACACCTTGGCTAAAGACATTCAAACTCAACTTTTCACAACTCCACCTATTCCATGTTACCATACATTTCCTGTGTTAGGTCAATTAGAGTATCTACTTTATTTCCAAAATAATAGCTACATTTATTTCAACTTTTATTTACTGTGTCAGATTTCCAGTGGGTCAAAAGTTTGAAATTGATGTAAAATTGATGTAATGACTTTTAGAAGCTTCTGATTGGCTAATGGCATAATCAGGAGTTAACTGGGAGTACACCTGCGGCTGTATTTATCCTTGATACCATAGGAAAATCCAAGTAACTCAGCCAAGAGCTCAGAAAAATTTAATTTGGCCTCCACAAGTCTGGTTCCTCCGTAGAAGCAATTTCCAAAGAACTGAAGGTACCACTAGCATCTCTACAAACAACTGTATGTATATATATATATATA
>CM040986.1:3994420-4038429 GCA_022985145.1 Pangasius djambal | reverse complement strand
TGTATATATATATATATATATAAAAATATAGTTTGTTCATCCCTGGGAGTTAATTTGTGCCTCTTTATTGAGTGCCTCTATATATATTTATATATATATAAATCTTGGGACCACACATGCATTGCACTGTTCAATAAAGAGGCACAAATTAACTCCCAGGGATGAAGAAACTTTGGTCTGAAAGGTTCAACTGAGCACCAAGACAACAACAAAGATACCGTGAAGGGATGTGGCTTTTAATCCAAAGAACACCACCCCAGCTTTGTTTAGCATAGGGGAGGCAGCTTCAGGTTGTAGGGGTGTTTTGCAGGAAAAGGGACTGGTACACTTCAAAAAATAGGTCATGAGGAAGGAGGATTATCTAGAAATACAACACAATTTGTTGTATAAGGCAACACTTCATCAGCCAGAAAGTTAAAACCTGGCTGCAACTGGGTCTTCCAGCAGGACAATGATCCTCCAAAGTTGGAACAAAATGATTTAAATAAATGCTAAAAAGTGAAAGTTCTGGACTGTCCATCACAAAGCCCTGACCTGAACTGAAAAAGTGTGTCTGAGCAAAGAGGTCCGCAAACCTGACTGAGTTACAGCAGTTCTGTCAGAAGGGATGGGATTGTGAGAAGCTTGTGGAAGGCTAGCATAAGTGTTTGATTCAATATAGCAGTTATACCCAGCCGTTTCCTCACCAGCCTCTCGTTTTTTACTCTCCCCCGAAGTCAAGACTCCGTCCATAAATGTTAATTAAAGATCTCCTCACAGAAAGCGGCACCATATCGACAATTGCGATAATGTCTTTGTTAAATAGAAATTTTAAAATTAAATCCATTTATAACAATATTATCCGACCCTTTAGATACAGGGTGTCACAAAATCTCCATACATAAGGAACTACGTATGCCAGCACCATGTCAGCTGTGACTTCGCCAGTGGATGCTGGTGGACGTCCACTTCTCGGTTGGTCCGCAACACTCCCAGTCTTTTTTGAATTTATTACGACATTTGGCAACAGTGTTGTGTGTGAAGTGCTTGCCATGTTTCCTGTTAAAGTCCATCACAACCTTGTGACAGCTTCCTGATCCAGCCATGAGAATGATTTCGATACGTTCTTTGTTAGATTTTAGAAGGCATTTTGATAAAAAAGTGTTCATTTCTTGTCTGTATGGAGACTTTTGGGACGCACTGTAGTAACTGTAATCATGCTAAGCTTAACTACAGATGTGTATTTTACCGACTCTGGTGTACACAAGCTTTAAGCTTCAAATTTATGTTGTAAACTGTCTATTTGGTTGCTTACTGTGGCGGCAAAGTTATTTATCGAATTATTGAATGAGTTGAACCGTGTTTGCATTCAGCATGTAAAAGTTTACCACTTGACTAGGGGGGTAAAAATGCAACAAAGGCAACAACTGTAATAATCGAGGCAACAATCAAAAATCAATGATTTTTTTAAAATTATTATTATTTATTATACATCTATTAAATATTATCAAATATGGACAGACAACATTCGTGTAAAAAACAATCAAAATGTTTAAACTGATGTGTAAATAGGCTAGGAGGGAGATTTGCCTGGAATAGTCCTTCATCATTTGTGAATTAAAAAAAGAAAAAAAAAAAGAAAACATGCAGCAACATTTAAGCTAAATCGTGATAGTCATTGTGACAAATAATCCTGATGCAAATACTATGTGAAATAATAATTATAATCACCGTTTTTGTCATTATCCTACAGATTTGTACTAGAAGAAACAGAATTTTCTGTTTCCGTGCAGAACCTCTGAGCCACTGCCATCCATTTCTAAGAAAAAACTACCTAAGCTGATATCCATGTGCTTTGTCTGGCGCTTTCCCGTGTAAATGTCATTACTAGTAAACTCTATAGATTCTTTCTGTCTTGCACAAAGGCATTACGAGACCATGAGTTTATAAGGACCTGAAATTTCTGTGATTTTAAGTCATTGAGACAAAGTTTTAACCTCAAAGCAGGTTTTTATACACTATATGGCCACAAGTGTGTGGACCCCTGAACACTGAGCATCCCTTTCCAAAACCATTGGCAGTAATATGGAGTACACCCCCACCACCACCACCACCACCACTACCACCACCACCATCCCCTTGCTGCTATAACAGCCTCCTCGCTTGTGAGAAGGCTACTAGATTTACTTAGAGAGCATGGCTGTGGGGATTTGCACGCATTTAACCACAAGGCCTGGTGTGAAGCTGGTGTTCCAGTTCGCCCCGAAGGTGTTCAGTGGAGTTGAGGTCAGGGTTCTGTGCAGGCCACTCGAGTTCCTCCACAACCAACCATGGCAAATGTCTTCACGGACCTTGCTTTGTGCTCAGTCATGCCTGAATATGTTTAAGCCTCAGTGAAAGGAAATCTACAGCATACAGAGACACTGTAGGCAATTGTGTGCTTCCAACTTCGTGATAACAGTTTGGGGAAAAAAAACACATATGGGTGTTATGGTCAGGTGTTCACATATTTTTGGCCATATAGTGTATATTTCAAGAAATATATTATTCCTACAGCATTTTCAGGAAAATGTTAATTACATGAACAAATCTTTGGCACAAAAAACACGAGATAGACCCTTAAAAATCCAAGGAGTCGATATTGCATTAAATTTGGAGTGGGCAGCTATGGAAATCCACACTCATTCAGCAACAACATACTGCTATTTCTTAAAATTACTGTCTCTGGGTGGCATCCTGAGCTCAGGTTACTGTTTCTGCAGAGTTAGTTTGATCTCCTTGTCTCTGTCTGGGTTTCCTCTGGGTTCTCCCATTCCCTCTCACCTCCAAAACAACATGCAAGTAAGTGAACTCGCTACAGTAAATTGCTCCTAGGTATGGAATGTGTGAATGTGTGTGTTTGTGTGTGTGTGTGTGTGTGTGTGTGTGTGCATGGTGCCCTATGATGGACTGGTGGCCAGTCAGGGTGTATTCCCGCCTCATGCCCAGTGTTCCCAGGATAGGCTCAGGATCCACTCCACCCCGACCAGGATACAGCGCTTACTGAAGATGAATGAATGAAGGATATCTGTACAGGAAAAAACAGTGGTGTGCCACACTCACTGCAGTTGTGTATACTCACAGTTAAGGGTACATTTTTATCTTCAAAGTCCTTAATTGTTTTTCCAAGCAACATTGACGGACGTGGAAGAGACTAGGAGATGACCTTGGAAACACTTATCCATGTCTCAGTTGTTGAAGATGGAGGCTTACTCTCACACACTTATACAGTATATAATATAGAAATCCATGCGTGTGTATGGTTTACAGTGCCACAGCTATACACTCCTCATTTACAAGCACACACATTTAGGCTCGAGCTCTCACCATGCACCGGCTCCAGTCTTGGGCAAACACACTGATGTAAGAAGTTAATGTGTCTGTTTATAACTGAGTGGTGACAAAGTCTTGAAAGAAACAGTCCAGGATGAAATATGCCACCCCTTGGAGTCTTAGTGAGAGAATGATGAAGGGAGATGGAAACCTTAAATGCACTCTCTGAAAAATAAACCGGTTACACCCAAACATTTTCTGTAGTCTCGCAGTTATTTTATAAACCACAGTCCCTGCCATGACCCTGACAACCCATGCTAAAGTGGATAGATTCTATTTAATATTGTGAAGTATGGATGCTAATGTAATTATGATGCTAGAGATCAATTGTTCATGGGCAGTAAGGTATAGGAAGTGTACACAGAAACCCTGTGATGGATTAGTCGTAGCTTTTTTTGTCTAAGCGATGTCCCAGTGGGAACTCCTGATGACTAAATACATTAATCAAAATGAGAAGGGTTGTATTTATGCCCAAAATCTATTGTATTTAAGCATTTTAGCAGACTGCAGACAAACAAGAGCAATGGGTGTAATTGGGAGGTGACTGTGGGAGCACTCGGCCCTGTCTCGGTTTTTGGGTGATTAAATTACACCTCCTTGCGTTTGCAGAGCCTCCTTACTCTATCTTGACAGCACGTCTGAGGACTCTGTCTCCAGCTCCTGTCTCTTCTCTTCCTGTCCCCCTCCGTCTGAAACATCTGTTTCTCGTTAGCATGCTAACAGTACCAAGGGAGGCCAAAGAATCAGAAAGTGAAAACAAAGCTTTTAAGAGATGGATGGACACCGTGGTCTCTTCTTTTTATGT
Source organism: Pangasius djambal (assembly GCA_022985145.1). Taxonomy (NCBI): domain Eukaryota; kingdom Metazoa; phylum Chordata; class Actinopteri; order Siluriformes; family Pangasiidae; genus Pangasius; species Pangasius djambal. Next base: position 4,034,273 of record CM040986.1, on the reverse strand, counting down.
GGATAAACAGACATCCTAGAGTCGGATGCAGAGAGATGCTTCGGTTCGCCCACATGTCTGGTCCTCTTGCACTGGAAGGGAGAATGCAACTGAATATTCCCATCTTTGTTCTTTCATCTAATGATGTTTCATAAGTTCTTCTGGGATCAAGCAGTGATGCATCTCAATCAGACGGGCCGCAATGAGTTCCTGATGGCAGCAATTGCCTAGAAACCAGATTGTACCCCTGTCAAATAACCTGTGTGGTTAAACCCGAATTGCTGCACTTTTGCAGCCTGATAGTAGAGGCATTATTTTTGCTTTCAACTGCATTTCTTACGCGCTGGAATACAAAACTCAGAGTGTGTAGCCATGAAAACTTTAGAAAATCTTCAGCCGAGTCTGTCAACACGGCCTCCTCTGGAGTTCTGCAAGAGTTCTGGAACCCTTTCTTTTCAACACTCTTGCTCCAGTGCTGAACACGTGCTGAACGTATTTTCTTTTCAGACATGGAATGACGGTGCCACCGCCCAACGCCCCTGCTCCCCATCGCCGACACGTGACTATCTTACACTTATCAAGTCATCTGATCATCGCGGACTGTAATACCCACCTAAGGACTGCCTGTTATTGCAATGAAGATTTTGTGGAAATTCAATTTCGCTCCTTTATACCATCTTGTTTGTTTGCCATGGTCTTGCCTTGACCACTGTTTTGAGCTTAATCCACAACCTGGGCAAAGATCTACAGATTACATACAGTGAGAATTTGGTCCCAGTAGACAACCAGATGGGAAAATGGAAATATGAGCAGTGTGTGTGTGGTTTACAGTGCCAGGGAAATGATAGCAGGCGTCTTGCATTATCATTATGTAAACTGGTCAGATGTGCAGATGGTTTTAGTTAGGGCACCCTCGTGGCCAAAGAAAGAGCACACTGGTTGACTGTTAAGGCCAAACAAAGCACTGGCACCAGGGTTTTTGTTAAATTAGCTTTAACTATTTCCCTCAAAGAAAGAAATGGAGATGATCCTGTCTGCAGGGTTGAGTGCTAACCAATATGGTCTGAATTAAACTAACTCAATCATATGTGTTCCGTTTAAACAGATTATTTCAGTGGAATAGAAATATCTGAAAGAGCGCTGTGCTCCTCTTATCTCTATATTTATCGGCTCTCTGTGTTGCGCTTGTCGGGTTACCAGAATCTATTGACAGGTTTGAGGGAAGGAAAATACACACTGGCTCATATAGAGGCTGATGTTAGCATAACCCATGGCTGCTAGAGGCAGGTGGTCAGATAATCACTGCACATTTACCACGGCATGAGCTGATATCAGGGAAGAACTCAATCTTACATTTCTGCTAGTTCTCAAAACATTCTAAGAGAACATGTTTTCACTGACTGTAACAGACCAAATGCCCGACCAGAAAGGGCCCTTCTAGATTTTGCTGAACGACTGATAAGACAGGGGCAATGTGGTATACTTTATCTTGTGGAAGACATAGCATAAACACATTTCATGCTGAGATTAAAATAAAAAGAAGACCTGATTGAAGCCCAACAACACATGACTAACGTTCCCGACGGAGAACACATTTTCTGCTCTTTTAGAAGAACTGGAATTAACTCCTTCGGTAGACACTTCCAAATCAACCTTCAAGAGAGGCAGATATATAATCCTAGTGGCATAGCCGAGCAAATAAATGTCACTTAATGGCCCATCAGTGTAAATTCAAGATTTTAACCAACATTCTTCCAAATCGCTTAACCAGAAACTTAACTAACGTGCAACCATTAAAGCCTGAAAGCCATATCCTCTAAAGTGCCTGCAGGTCCCATAGTCATGATGAACCCAGTGTACATTAACACTTTCAAAAGCATGTAGCGACAATGCATTTGGCAAAAAGACAATCTTTTCTAACCCACTCAGGCATGCTCTCCCTTGGTGAAAGTATACATCCTCAGATGAGGATTGTACTATTTGATATAATTCTGTTTCACTTTCAACATGACCGAATGAAAAGCCTCATACCCATTGTACACCTATTCCTGTCACTACCATGTCGGAAAACACATTTTTATGTCTGTCAAGAATTTTTTCATCCTTTGTCAAATGTACCTTGTCTTCATCAGCATGCTGTTAACACTGTGTCTCAAGAGTTGAAAGCAAATATGAGCGGTTGCTGTTACAAGTGCACCATTACCTGCTGGCTGTTAAACTATTAGCAATGCACAAGCGAGTCGTTTAAGGGGCACTGAGTGACGTATGCTAAACCATGACCCAGACATAATGACAGTCCATCACTATGCCCTTTATAAGATTACACGCTTCAACTAGCCCCTGTGGAATGTCTAAAATGAAAAACTACTAATCAAGGCAGAAAGCTCCCAATGAATCAGATGGAAAAACTGGTTGTGTGACCTTCAGCAGAGCTGCAATGTTGCTATAGGGTTACAGAAGTTGAATTTAAGTGGGGCAAAAGAACATTCTTTCACACATGTTCCAGTAAAGTCTAATTTTTTTCTCTGCTGTTTCCAGTAACGTGAACTTTTTAGATTTCGATTGTTTCACTGCCCTCTGGGTTACACGCACCAGATTTACGTTAGGATATACAGTACAATAATAACAACGCGTTCCATTTATATAGCGTCTTCGTGACCTTCAAGGTCGCTGTATACACACACACACACACACACATATGCACATATGGGAAAGTGTTGGGGAAAACATATGTTTTAAGCAGACGCTTAAAATGGGAGATGGAAGTGCAGTCATTAAGGTCCTAGGAGATGGCATCCAAAGTTTTTAAAAAAAATCTTTGGCACCACCAGTAGCCAGATATCGGTGGACCTGAGAGTCCGAGCAGGGGTGTAGGAGCTCAGAGAGATAAGGTGGGGCAAGGCCACGTAGTGCTTTGCGAGTGAGAAGTAAGAGAAGTGAAACGTATTCTCTATACACACATAGCTAGTGTTTAAAATGATCACTTTGTTACCGTCAGACAACTTATTTAGCAGCAAATCTAAACTCCATTAACAGCTTTATTCAATGGCCGTGAAAAGAACAGATTGTACGTAGACTGTGCCTCATCTGTCGCACCACAACTACTCCATGCATTGTCATATATGTGTTGCTTAACACGGTAAAATGTAGCTGGCGCTTAAAAATACGTTTACTTGTGTCTAGAATCATTCTGAATGATACACAGCTCTCTGAACGGCCGACTGGAGGTATTTACTGTGTTCGGCACTGGCATTTCTTAGGGAAAATAAACTATAAATCTAAACAATGCGTTATTGCCAATGGATTTTCTGATACAAATGATTTACAGTAAAAGTGCTACGGAGCTCAAAAATGTAAGCGGAACATCCCTCAGCTGAAACGGGTGTGAGATCTTCTAGATGTTGAAGGTTATTGGGAACTATTGACTGATTTTGGGTCAATATCTGTTTTGAGGAAAGCCATTTCAGGATATAGCGGCCCATCTGTTGATATGTGATCTGTGTCCAAGAAAACGGCAGGTTTTAAAGTCATGGACCTGCCAAGGGGAAAACAATAGCCAACCTTTTGTTTAGTCTACACCGTATAATAGCTCACCCTCGTGTTTCACCATGAAACAGAACTCCAGCACAGAGAGAGATTTTAAAACTCGCTGCATTCCGAACAGCTTATTACACTTTTCAACCTGTTCCAAGACAGATGTGAAACGGGGGTGGGGGGGGGGGGGGGGGGGGGGGGGGGGGGGGGGGGGGGGGGGGGGGGGGGTTGCATTGGAAAATTGACGGGAAGAATGACATTGGATGAATCAAAATGACTGGGATTCATTACGAGCAATCTTTTATCCTCATAATGTCTCCTGTCACGTCTAAATAATTAAATAAATGTTCTCCAGCACTCGTCATCTTCTGGGCAGTTGTGATCTCAGCCATCAGCTTCTGTCTGGTGTCAGTTAAAGAACAGCAAAAGAAACAATAACACGGTAATGTTAACATTTTGTTCTTGTAAACTGTGCCTGAAATGATGCCACCTGACACTATAGCAGAGAGAATTGACAAAAATAGACACCCATTTCGTTCAGCTGTGTTTTCTTGAGCAAATCGCCAGCACTCAGTTTTGCTTTAAACAGATATACCTGATTACAGTTTCAGCTGACAGTTCAACAGTTGTTCAGCAGTTGCTGGTAAATTGTGAATCACCTTTAAATGGTGAATCTTCTTTTCAGAACTGAGTCAGCTGTTACATGGATGAACAGAATGTCTCTAGACAGCCTCAACAAACACTGGGGAAAATGACCAATCACTGCTTCCCTAAACCATTTACTTAAAAAAAAAAAAAGAGGCTGTTTTTTTTTTACAAAATACAGACTTGGAAGAATTTTGCTCACACTTACTACTGATTACCTCAGTTTGTGCCATGCCACGTCACTGCAGAAGCTAAACAGGGAATCCTCATGGATGTGGGTAAAAATTTCCACTGCATCAGTAATATGTCCGAATTCATGAAGGGGATAAGGGGTGAGATGAGAAGAGGTTGCCTTAATTGTGCATGACAGCTTTCTGCCTTAGGTGGGATACCTCCATAAAATGTACAACACATGTCCCTGCTCTCTTATAACTCACCCCGACCTCCTGTGGAAAAACAAGCACTTTCTAGCTCTTGCCTAAAGCAGGTAAAAGCTGAAATGTGTCAGAGCGAGCCTGAAGTAACAGGCATGTGGGAAATCTCTTGTAAATGGTTAAAAGGGGTAAACATTTGACGTCAGGCTTTTTTTTTTTTTCCCCCTCCAAGGTGGCGCCTTTGCTGCCACCTAACGTTTCCACTCCAGACACGAGTTAACTCTCCCAAAATCTGCAAATCTTGCCGGGGCAAAAGGCTTCCTTTGTATTCAGCTGCACGTATCCGTAAATGGCAGTGCGTCGTCTGCAAGGTGTTGGCCAGGAAGGCTGACGTCATCCATGTTTTTCCACCTTAGGCATTGGGGACGGAACAAGCATGGCACCGTCACTCTGGTACCCAGCATGGCACACCCACTACACCCAGAGATTTCCAGGTGACTGTGTTTACGTTGCAATGGCTGGCTGACACAGCACACTGAACTAATAGAGCATTGCAGCAGACGCAGAGAGACCGTGTTCCTGCAGTCTGACTCAGCTAAGAAAATGTCACTGTCCATCATGGCTCCAGTCTACACCCACTGTACGTGACTGCTAGCACACTTTGGAATTAAAACAGACAAGTCGTACACCTATCAGATGTAGTATCAGATTCCTCTCTTGACCCACACTAAAAAAAAAAATAAAGTCCTGGAAGATCATTAGGGATTCTTTTGGGTTGTCGCATTGATGGGACCCTTATAAGTACCCCACAAAAACCAAATGTAAAACATAATTTCGTTTCTAAATAACTATAATTTCAATAAAATTATTAGTAGATACTTACTATTTTAGAGTGCAGTCATGTTTTTTTTTCAATTTTACACCAGTACAATGGTTTCAAATTACCCAACAGAGCTTAGCTTTATCCCAACTATCAGCAAATAAAACTATATTTAGGGAAAGTTGTCACATGAAAAACTTCCAATAAGAAAAAAAAAATGGAGTAAAATGTTTCCAAATTAACTTTGCATAATGCCATGCTTAGCAAAGATTTAAAATAATGTTTCATCATTCACATATATACCGTATTTGTCTTTAGCATATACATATCATTAGCCTGTAAGAGGCAGACGCTATAAACTTTGCTGTGTTACTCAGCCTCCCATGTTGCTCTGGCCTCGCACCTCTGATCACATCTCTATAAAGCTGTCAGTATTAGGAGCAGCCTGTGGACTTACAGAGTGCTAATCCCTATTAAAAGCCATACCACTACTGTGTTTCACTGTACGCATGCTTGTTTTCTGCCAGTGCTAAAACCATGTGAACAAAGTCAGCACCTTAATTCAGAACCTCAGAACCTTGTGCTTATTCATAATTGTGTTAATGTGCTTGGAGATATTTCATGAAGGTCTACCAGGGTTTTACAGTGGCCTGGAGCTTTTTTATTGGCCTCCAAAAGGATAGCAGGCTCAGTTGTGCTCAGCAGGTAGCTAAAATGTGTGATGTGAAAATTTACAGGCCACAGTGTTCTGGATGATGTTCACTGTTCAATGATGGAACCTTGACAGGAGAATTATGCTGCGTTCGAATTGCTTTATAAATGATCCTTTGAAGGGTGGAATGGCGTCATTTATTTATTTTTTTTTACCTCAGCACGTTTGACTAGCATAGTGGAAACAAACATGGATGCCTCCATGTTCATCAGTGATGAGTGCTGCACATTCCCCTCCAAAAGTATTGGAACAGCAAGGCAATTCTTTTGTTTTTGCTAAACATTTGGGTAAACACTTTTGGGGTTTGGGCATTTGGGAATGAACTCAAAAGGTGAACATGAGACGATAGCTTTCATTTCCTGATATTTACATCTAGATGTGTTAAAAAAAAAAAACCTTAGTACGTGACACCTTTGGTGGCAGAGCACCCAATTTTGATTTGAGCAAAAGTATTTAGGAAATAACACTTAATATTTAGTTGCGTAACGGCATTAAGCCAGTGACCTACTGGATTCACCAAACTGTTGCATTCTTCATTTGTGATGCTTTTCCATGCTTGTAGCACAGCAGCTTCTTTCAGTTGTTGTTTGTTTTGGGGAGTTTCTCCCTTCAGTCTCCTCTTGGTGAAATGCGGCTCAGTCTTTCTCTACATTTTGGTCTTTCTATCACTTTGGTAGAGGCTTCTCTTGATTCCAGAACTTTTGCGGCTTGTCTCTATTTCTTTGCCAATTCCAAACTGGCTTCCCGATTCTTACTGCTGATGAGTGGTTTGTGCTATCTTGTGGTATGGCCTCTATACTTCTGCTCTTGAAGTCTTCTTCAAACGGTGGATCGTGATACCTTCACCCCTGTACTGTGGAGGTTGTTGGTGATGTCACTGACTGTTGTTTCTGGGGTTTTCTTCACAGCTCTCACAATGTTTCTGTCATCAACTACTGTTGTTTTCCTTGGCCGACCTGTTCCATGTGTGGTTGTTAGTAATCCAGTGATTTCTTTCTTTTCCAGGACATTCCAAACTGTTGGATTGGCAATGCCCATGCTTGTGCAATGATTCTGATCAGTTTACCCTCTTTTCTCAGCTTCAAAATGGCTTGCTTTTCTCCCATAGGCAGCTCCCTGGCCTTCATGATGGTACATTTTAACAACAAATACAGACCTCACAGCAAAACCCAGGGCTCAAACCAACAGTAGACATTCAGCAATATTAATCGCTTAGGTTAATCGACAAGAACAAGAACCACCCGCAGTCACATGTTCCAGTATTTTTGATCACCTGAAAAATGGGTGGGTTCAAACAGAAGGTGCCATGTTCTGAGTTGTTTAACTCATCTAGATGTAAATATCAGGAGATGAAATCTGAAATTCTGATCTGTCCTCTCATGTTCATCTTTTGATTTCAAACCCAAGTGTCTTCTGTGTATAGCAAAAAAAAAAAAAAAAAGGTCTTGCTGTTCCAATACTTTCAGAAGGGGACTGTGTTTTCCTCCTGAAACAGCAAACTGCATAGTAAGTGTCTACAAGTTATATGTCTATAATATGTAATCTGTTGATTGATCTAAAGCAAATACTTATATATAAATTATAACTCATTTAAAGGTAAGGAGTGCTACTTGGTTTATTACTGGTAGTTAAGAAGACTACGCCAAGTTGACGAGTTGGAAATTCAAGTTGAGGGGGTGTTTTCTGTGGATTTTACTGGTGGGGAATGTTCAAGCTGAACGCAGCACTACTAGGCGGTTATGTTACATAGAAAATAGCCAGCCCAGATTTGGCTAAAACCACAAAGGTGTCATGGGTTCCTCAAACACACAGTGGGGTCCATGAAAGTAGAAAATAAATCTCACTTGTTATACGGAGAGACTTTGTAGCATTGAATATCTACTGAAGCGGGTTGTTGATACACAAGGTGGGCGAGTACTGGTTAACCTCAGAACTTGTGCCTACAGAGCTGGTCTCTGTTGATAATCATAGCCTTTTTCCAACCTTGGACCACATTACGGAAATAGAAAACCAAAAGTCACAGGATGCAACATATAGCAATTACCACGCATCCAAAAGAAATCTACAGAAATGCTGTTTATTTTTACATCTTTATAAGCGTTAAATATACCACACCACATTTCTATCTTACGGGGACTACATACTTCACAGGGGGTCCTGAGAACCCAATGCATGATTCAGATACAGTAAGTGGATATAGAGTGTGTAATCTAAAGCAAGAACTGAACACTTCAGTGCTGTGATACAGCCAGACCTGAGCTGTCATAAGTCATTGTTTATCAGATCTGATCCAAGAGTACAGCAAGCACGTGAGCTTTATTGTTAGTATGAGTTTTAGTCTGCTTGTTTTAGTCTGTTGAAATTCTGACTGGTCAGAAGGTGTTGATTAATTTCATATAAAGCTGTACGTTTTCTGATCGGGAAAGTCTACAGGACACAGGGCTTTGTGCTTGGGTTTGTCAGTGAAAAGCTATAAGAGGATAAAATGTGTGGTGTGTCATTCTTTAACAGGTAAAACTTGTAATCGTTGGAAAGTCGCAGTGGTATAAGAGGACTAAATCACTTCAGGATGCGATGGTATAGAAAAAATATCAGCTTTCCACGGCATCACAACACCCCACCACTGAGCCCTAAATGCGACACTTCTGTTTATTTCTGGCAGCCAGTTCGCAAACCTAAATATCATGATACATACAGTATGGAGTATGGTAGAAATGTTTTTGAGTATCATATGATATCATATTTTTGTCATATCACCCATACCTAATAGTAATACAATGTCATGACATGATCCTCACAAGCAAAGGATTACCTTAAATGCACCATCAGTCACTGGAGAGATGACACGTTCTTGCACATTTTATTTATCATGTAACCATTTCAGACTTCCAGACATAGCGATCTCATTTATAACCAGAGAACTGCAGTTTGCCAGTGATATGGATTATTTCGAGAGGAGGTTGTCGATATGAGTGATGCACACCGGTAGTACTTAAGCTCTTCATTTGCAAACCAGTGCGCAGACATGGGTGAGATTCTTGCGAAACATCTGAAGAACAGACCTCCAGCACATGCCTGGCAGGTAGGATGTTCTCATTTCCACTCGCGCTGAGCCCTCACACACTACTGACTGTACACCGGTAGTTAAACCAACTACCAAATCTGCTTGGAAAACAGACATCTGCATGTTTACACTCTGCATGAGATCTCACCACATATATTCAGTGTTCTCCATCACCACCTAATGCGTTCATGAATTATGCAGATATAGAACATGGAAAGAGTTTCCGTCTGCTCATTATGCTTATGAGAAAGCGTTCCACGTGTGCCTTTGGAGTGGAGTTTATTCAAAAGCCATTACATTGTTTCCGCATGTGCTTTTAAATGATGTGCTACGAGTTCCATTTTATGGGAAAAGAACTAATTAGTGGAACTCACCTTGGATGACTTTACATCTCCTCGCCCATTTGAAAGTCGTGTAAAGTAGCGATGCGTTGCACAGAGTATTATTAATACAGGTATTATTTCCCTGAATGTCATTGCACGCATCAATTGTACTTTGCCAGCAGGTCCACAGCACCCTCTCAGGCAGAGAATCACTGCTAACTGAAGCAAACAACTACTAGTTATCTAGTTATCAAGCTAATAAAAAAATGCATTTATGCTGAAATTTAGTGAATATGATAAAACATTTATTTATAATTCTCACAATACCCCGACAATACAATGTTGTAAACATTTTGCGCTTACTGTTCAAGAGCATTTTAAACTAGATGCAATTCTGTGCAAGGTGGAAGAGTGTAGCAAGAAATTTTTTATACTTATTTTTTTATTTTTATTTTTTAAAAGTCTTTCATTTGATCTCTGGCCATGACCCCATTTACAACATTAAATAGGGTAAAACTATATACACACAGTTCGGTGATTCAATTCAGTTCACAATACTGGCTTCACGATTCGATGCAGCTCGATTCCCAAAATATTTTTAACAAAATCTGAGTGAAAATTTTGACTGAGAAAATTATGACTGAAAAGATTCCTTTTCATTTCTGAATCATAAATAATGCAAAACAACGGGCATTTTTTTTTCTGTGTAAAACTAAAATCAAAAATTGCTATGAACAGAAGTTTAACAATGTGAACAAAATGTACTACAGGTTAACCATATCTGAAGAGTAAATAAATTTATAAATTTGAATATAAAATTTAAAAATTTATAAATTGAATAAACCAAGAATTTGGCCTGGCAAAAATGATCGATTGAAACATAATCAGATCTGTATCACCACCTCAGGTGTCATAGAACTAGAGCAACAAAGTCGGCTAAAATGATCGAGTTCCACAGCTTCTTTCTTGGGCTCTGTAGATCACAGTGGTGCAGGGCTGGTGTCGTTTGAAAGCTACTGAAGAGCTCTTTTTAACTGTTATAATGTTGTTATAATGTGTAACCATAATGGCTGGTCAGTCATTGTGATCCATGCTCATTAAATTTTAACTCTATGGGTTGCGTAGATTGGGAACTCTGATGTTCAAACAGTGCAACTGCTTTAGACATACTTAATATAATGCTGATTCCCACAATGCATGTCATCAGTTTTTTTTGGATCGCAATGAATTGTTTCATAATGCGTCATTACATTCCAGTCAAATGCTCCTTGATCGGCCAGATTGAAATCTGGTTGCTGTATCATGCATATGCCACTTGATTTGTTTTGTACCTTCTTCTATGTAAAAAGAAGGTTGCTGCATTTATTTTTTGTTATTATTTCCTTCCTTCTGTAACTGCATGGTGACACGGGAGTCATGGACCAGTGTGACCGGTAGAGCATGCATTTACACTTGTGTAAGATCTGGTTAAAATGTATCAGGTTTTGTGCAATTGGATTTAAATCTATAAAATTCTTTTAATACAGATTAGCCCCTGTATTAAAAAATGTTGTTACTTACTGCTACAATAGCATACTCTTAGATTACTGAAAAATCTAAGATCTCTGCCTTTGGAACACACACAAAAAAACCCAAAACACACATAAAAACAAAAGAAGCAGAAGTTTTTATTTACCTGTGCCAGGAACGCCCGTGCTGAATTCATTAGCAACGCTACTGCCACAACAGGCCTCGTAACCACATACTGAGTCCCATAGGACAAATTAGCGTATAGATTTGTCTGTTTGGACAATAAAGGGTGTGACATGAAAAAATGCACCCCATTCAGGCTGCAGATTGTTCCAATTTTGTCATTAGTTTTAGCACTGGCTGGAGAGTTCTGTTTGCTCCAAAAATGAACTCGGAACTCCCCTTTGAAACTTACAAACACCCGTTTCTTGTTCCTTTCTGGACTACAGAGAAGTGGTCTGTCTTTTTCAAGCTCATATCAGATTGCAGAGTGGCAGAGAAAGAGTGTTTAGCAATAAATCACCTGAAACGGTCTTGTTAAGACCTCACTTTAAGAGTTTGAAGGGCTAGCTACTAATAAACTCTGCCCTCATGCTGCCCACTAGCCAGAAGGGTGAGAGGGGATTGCTGCAGTGGCAGTATCTCTGAATTTTTGATGCTGTGGCAATTTTAATAAAAAGATATTATTGTAAACTCAGTGTGGTCCTGGAACCCACAGTGGCATAATATTAAGGTGTGGTGGATGGCTCTCAAGGAGCATGTTAGCCTGATGGTTTACCTATACCTAATGTATTCATCATGCACGCAGGTTTACCACATGGATACATTCCTAAGAGATAGGTTGGTCTCTTTTTCTCACTCACACACAGACACATTTGTACACACAGTAGGGTCAAATTGACTGGTTTTTTTGGGGTAGTATAAATATACAGAGAAAGAGCTAGCTGCAATGAACACTAATAGCTTGTGTCACTCTCCTCATAAAGAGGCATTTCTTCAATTCATCTGGAACTGTTATTGCGCAGCGATGGGCACTTGTGAAAATGTTATGGTAATGTAGGAGCGGATTAGGTGTCATATTGGATGGGTGGGGGTTCACCAGCACCAACGCTCATTGAGACATTAGGAGCTGACACAGGAACTAAAAATTTGATCGGGATTATGGAGCGCCTCTCTCTCTCTCTCTCTCTCTCTCTCTCTCTCTCTCCTCTTTACCCCCCTCAGTGCATGGCTGTAAGCCAAACAGTGGAGGTATGGGCTCAGAAATCTCTCTCCATCCCACCAACTCGTCCTGACCACTCCTGGCCAAAGAGAAAAAAAAATAAAAATAAAAAAAGGAGCCAGACTATCAGACTCCAGGAGCATAAGACCACTACTGAATGAAAGAAGCCTTTTTTCCAACACGACTAAGGTAAGGAGAGGGACTATGACCACCCTGAACCACTGCCGCTACCCTCCCTTTGGAAACATATAAACACATACCCACTGGACACACATATGTACATATCCATAACTGTGAATGTATAGAACACACCTGTCACGTGAATCCGATTAGCAGTATGGATCAACGTCCCTGACGAGAACACGAGAATAAGCAGAGTTAAAACTAACTCGCCGCTGAAATTCTAACACACCTGGTATGTAGATATGTGTCTGTGGGCTTGTTTCCTTAACGGAAGTCGTGTCAAGTGAACTTTTTGTCTTGCACCATTAACCATAGCTGTCAGAAAACAGCATCATATAAACTTACATAAAGGCCATAAAAATGAGCAGGAAGAAAACCTGCCGAGGAGGCAAGATTCCAAACCCGCAACCAACCCATAAATATATATTACAAAAGTAGTTTATACACAAGAGTCCCTCTGATTGTAGGAAGGAAAAGATCTGTGATATAAGGCAGCGAGATCAGAACCCTGCTCTTCGTAAGTCTCTTGACAAATCTACGGTAAGCCGAAGTATGCCACTGACTCTGATTATTACAAACGGGCTAATCTGGTACTTTTGAACGCACTTTAGACCTGAATTATTAGGTCTTCTCCTCCAAAATCAGTGCCTAACCTCACTAATGCTCTTGTGGCTGAATGAAGACAAATCCCCACAGCCACGCTCCAACATCTAGTGGAAAGCCTTGCCAGAATAGTGGAGGTTATTAGAACAGCAAGGGGGGGGGGCTAAATCTGGAATGGGATGTTCAACAAGCACATATGAGTGTTATGGTCAGGTGTCCACAAACCTTTGGCCGTATGGCGTAGCTGCACACTGCTCTGTTCATCGCAAAAGGATAGACATATCAAGACTTGAAACCACGGGGATAATAGATCAGGTATTATGTGTCATTCTTACTTAAAGAATGAACCATCATACTTTTTATCCATTTATAGTTGAATGCTGTGAAATATCTGTGAAGCAATTTAGTTCCTGTTATCAGTTGTATTGTAACAGCTATGATATGACAAAAAAAAAAAATGCAGCTTGTCGCGCTACAGAGAAACCAGAAAATGTTAGATTAGCTGTTACTAGAACAATCATATATTAGAAGGAGCACATTAATATAAAGCTGAGATTTGCCTTGCAGCTGGCACGACAGTCAGAGCTGCTGTCATAGAAAATGAATCAAGACCTTCTTATGAATCGGAATCAAGCATTCGGTAATGCTGTGGTATAAATTATATTAAGCCACATTGGTTTAATTACTGGATTAAAGGTTTATTGGTTTATGTTCAACTGTCTGAACAATCTGTTCCAAACACACATTATCCCCTCCCTACGTTTAATAAATAATAAACTTGTGATGAACTTCTTGACCCCAGCGTAATAACTGATCATGTTCAGATCCTGTTTTTGCGTTTTAGTTTGCCAGTTTCCTAAGCTAAACTATCAGACATGGAAAGCAATAAAGGAAGAAAAACAGCAATGTCAAACGTTTTATTGGACGGGTTGAGCGGTGTTTCTCCGTGCATGAAACCCAATTCCCTTTTCGGGGTAATTAAATCTAAACTTGGGTTTCAGAAAGGGATAGCGAATGAGACAGGAGGAAAAGAACATATTAGGTCTTAATTGTTTTGTGTTCAGGTCAGGCAATTGTGATATTTTCTGATCCAGACTCTAATCAGTTCAGGGTCTTATTTTGCTTGGCCAGGCAAATGTTGTGTCTTACTTATCATAACTGGCTATACACTGACAGAGTCAGGGCACAAGGGTCTTTATAAATCTAGCTCTGGGTGTACCATGCAGACTAACCAGTGATGGACAGTCAAAACTGAGCCAAATGCAGGAGGTGGAAAGAAATGAAATTGAACATCAATACACGAACATAACTTTTTAAATAAACATTTGTACTCGGTTAACTCTCTTGGCAGAATGCTTTCTGGTAACCTGTCTCTACTGGGAGGATTTAATATGAAATGCTCATGAAAGGCTGGACACATTAAGTGGTGAGGACTACTGGCAAGATGTGACATGAGTAATGTGCTCTGTTTGTTTAAAGCTAGGCAAAGCTGGCATTTTCACGGGTTGTTACTTATTTTAAAGCTCCTTGGTTTCGTCGAAGTCGTGTCTGAAGCGTTCGGGGTTTTTTTTATCAGAGGGAGAAAGCGCGAGCATGGAATAAGTGCCCATTCCTAGCCACAACTGACCCTCCCTTAACCACGGTCAATCGAATTCTAAACCTCAAGTAAGGGATCAGGCTCTCTGAAACACGGAAAATGAATGGATACTAATATCTACGGCTCTGCAGGGTAGCCAATTTGTTACTTGATGGACGTGCATCGGAGCCTGATGTCCTCAGCCCGACTCTATTGCCTGCCAATTTAAACAAATGATGATCCATCTTTACACAGCAAGGCATCTCCAGCTCCAAAAATGTTACAATAGAAACATCATGTTCTTGAATCCGAGCTTTGGCATTTCCCTGCGAATGAGACCCTGCTCCACTCATTAGCTAATTACCTTGCTCTTCTTGGGTTCAATTACATCGTAGAGTGAAACAAGCTGGAGAACATTCCCTCTGCTTGTAATTACGCTAAAGCCTAAGATCAGTTATAAGAGTTCAGAATTCCAGTGGATGGAAAAGACACATGAGCAGTTTCTCACCTCTAGGTAGGTTCTAATTGGAGAAGGTCCTGACTGTAGTTTGAGAACTAGCATCAGCGCTCTGAACTTTTTGCTGGATTTTTTCCAGGGTCATTACCACTAATCAAATAATGATAAAAACACAGCTCTAACTCAAACCAAAAAAACGTGGATTCAACTAACAATTTGTAAATTGAAAAGAGGTTAACATGATCGCTGGTGATAAATGTCTATTTAAAAAGTAATAATAAAAAGTTGGGGCCTCCTGAGCCTATAAAAAAAAGTCTCTTTCGGCTCTCTTTTCGTCTTGAGCAGAAATCCACAAAGGACCTGGAATGGTTCATATAAAACATACAGACCTCCATTCAGCAACTTCATGTAAATTTCATTTGAATTTTAATGAAATACATCAAGTGTAGGTTAACGACTTCACCCTCCATTTACACAATAAGTGTGTAACACCGTGCAGCTAAATGAAAACTCTGTTGCTGTTATTACCAGCCGCACTCAAACTTTTTTCCCGAAAGTCATCATATTTGTTCACTGATACTAGGTTAACACTAACACATTTCGTGTTAGTGTGTGCACAGAAACAGCGGCAACATGAACAGCATTGTTCACACGATTGTCTGAGTACTTGATGTGCATCACAGACAAAGCATCCCTGTCCATCAGGTTTCCAAGTCGAACTGTAAAATGTTTAGCAATTTCATGAATTTCATGCACGGCGACGTTAAACGGATTGACAAGCTCTGTTAAAACTTTCTGCCATCATCGTGATTGTTGTCATGATCTGCAGCTCAAATAGCTCAAACATGGAGCTAACTGTAATAGGTAGACTGGTTAGGGATATTACTCAATAACAATCTGGAACAATGCTAGTTTATTTAGTCAGTTGCAGATACCGTGTCACACGGTGCTATACAGTCCCACTATTTACGCTGGTATTGACCCATGCCAGACATAAAGCATAAAGCGACGCTCCATACGACTGCAGGATACACGTGGCAGCCGTCTTGTGTACACATGAGCGTAGTTAAAAGGAAGTATAATCCACCCTTATCACGTTAAACCTCTTTTAAATAAATGATGTGGAAATATTTAATGGTCATGGTCAGAGTAGCACACGGCTAATGTGCTAAAACAGGCACAATCCTTTCAGCTGTAGTCCCGTCACTCACTCCTGGATGTCTTCCAGTAAAGTCTAATAAGGTCCTCCACCGTTCCTTTAAATTTTTAGCTTTGCACACGTGGGGTCTTCATTCGAGTGCCCAGGTTATCAATAGACTTTAAATCCAGAGACACAAAAACACTGATTTTGTGTTCCTCAACCATTTGTGTTGATTGGATCCATATTTGGGGTCATTATCTTCTTGAAAGATCAACCTACTGTCAAGTATCAACCTGCTGGCAGAATCAACCATATTTTGCATTAACGTGGTACTTAGAAGATGATGATGCCACCAATCTTCACATCAGCCCCTGGACTACAAGCCGCAAACCAGCCCCAAAGAATGAACGATCCATCACCATATTTCACTGTGGGTTTGGGGGTGTTTCCTCGGTTGCATGAAACATTTTAAAAGCCTGACTGTGTATGATGGTATTTTTAACTGCTTATGTATTTTCACATTCATCACCTGCCTGTAAACAGAAACCATCTGTATCTTTTTTGTGTTGAAAGCCCTTTGTTTATTCTCCATGGTAATGGATAATAAGGAGATTTTATACGTATGTAACCTTATATTCATACCAAATGTAACAATAGTGCTCCAAGAGAAAACCAAGAGAAACAACCAAGAGAAAAAGGGTTTATGAGAATGATTTTTTTTGTTAGGGGAACTATAAGCAGGTTGTCCAATTGTCTGGTTGAAAAGGCCAGTGCACTGGTCATGAAGGAATGTTTAGAATTTTGTTTTTAAGACCAGATTGTTTAATTTTGCAAGCAGACCAAATTTAGGTAACACATCCTCTATGATTCACCCACCCTTATAAACCTGAACAGCAGACCAAACATAGTGATCTCGGCTTTGCTGCAGTGGAAACCCGGGTAGTATGAAGAGAAACTGGGCATGACTGGAGATCTTGCAGATACTGCAATGTACTCAGTTAAGCTGGTCCAGGTGCTGCTGACTGCAGTGGAAAGGTCTTGCTTTTCATACACACACACACACTTTCTGTGTGGCCTAAAGGGGTAGTTTTGCCAAAAATAGTTTACACAAGCTTCCTTTCACCCCACATGTAGACCATCATTGAAGACATGTTTGGTGTATGAAGTTTGTTTTCTTTTTTTTTTTTTTGGTTACCCTGCTAATGTACCTACCAAATAAGACAATGGTGAAAATCGGTTTAAATGTTCCTGCTACTTGTGATAGCAAAATGAATGACGTTTATTTCCGAAACCTCGCTCTATTGTAGGAGAATCCAGTGGCACTGTTGTACCTTCAACTGCGGGCTCACTCCTATCCACCCCTGGCACTTCACTACCCTGTGCCACAGACCCTTAGTCTCAAATTCAGAAGCTCCGCCCACAGGCCACTTTCTTTCTACAGTCTTCAGAATCTTCAGGGTTGCAACTTAATCTCGTTATTGTTTTGTTTGAAGCAGTTACTGGTGAGCAGATCCGGTATGTTTGCAGACAGGTCTGTGGTTGGTCATCTGCAATGTCTGTCAAGTAGCCTCTTCCAGAGAAAGTTCACTAACAAACTGTACCACACCACAAGAGGTCTTGCGAGATGAACTACTGAGCAATCTCAACCCCACCCCCCAAAAAATGAGTTGCTTTATATATATATCAGCTTTTTGGTTGTTAGATGTACAAGTTTAAAGGTGGCGTCTTCATGCACATACAATCGAACAAGTGTCCTCATTTGAGTTTTGTGTCTACTCTAGCTCTTTTATTTGTGTTTACTTTGTGTTCTTGGAAAAAGATCTTATTTTCTGACACAGAGTAGCAGACGTGCAAGTGTTCCAAGCAGGAAAGACAAACACATGTCTGACAAAGTCAAATAACCAATTTTCAGTGCTGCTTTAAATAGGAAAGCACTGCCCTGTCAGGGAGTCTGTGGCTTCTGTCCACTGTAAAGGAGGGTTCGATCTCCCAACCCTCTCTCCTCTTTCTTCTCCACCCTTAACTGGAACTGTGGGCAGGGTGCTCTAACTGTGCCTGTTTTGTATGCAGCAGATGAGTCACATGTTCTAACAGAGTTTAACAGTGTGTTCTTGGCTAAACAGCTCCCTGATCAGGTGTGCTGGAATAAACACAGCTGTTAATTGGTAGTTTTCATTTAGTTCATCCGTGTACTGGTTTAGCTGATGCAATCAGTATGTCAGTAAATGAAGAGCATGAGGAAGGCACCTCATTGCTTTAAAGATGTGATAAACAGTAGCATGGATTTCCGGCAGTGTGGGACATGGCACCTTATTTACCTTTCCAGGACGTGCGTGGGTGGATGATTTGGGAAAGGATCATGATATAAGTCATTTTATAGGTAATTTATGTATAGGATTTAGGTCGTTTTGCTTCTAGAAATAAATGCAAAATGATTTCCAAACATTTCAAGCTTGAATAAAATGTGAAATGTCTAGAAGTTATTAGGTGTATTAATACATAATTATTTTGGTTTGTGGAGAAACAATTTGACTAAATGTGTATAGTGGAGATTGCATCTAAAATCCAACAATAGAAGCTAATAATAAACCTAAACCTAGAGAAATCAAACTAAAACTCCAAAGATGGTTCTGCCTTCCTGGAAGTGGGTGTGGGTGTGTATGTGCGTCCGGTCTGGGGGAAAGATTAGCCAGGTACACTGGACTTCCTTCCTGGACTCAGTCCTCCTTCACCTAGAAGTGTTATTGTACATGAAATTTCAGTTTATTTTTTAAATAATCTTACCAAAACCTGTGCATATCTTAGAGAATAACAGCTTTTGGAAATGATGCTTCATCATCAGAATTTCCCTGAAAGCACTGGAAATCCATCCATCCACTGAACCTGGAGACTATCCCAGGGGTCTCAGGGCACAGGGCAGGGGACCAACCCCTCGCAGGGCACAATCACGCACAACCTCACACACTATAGACAATTTAAAGATGCCAATTAGGCTACAATGCATGTCTTTGGACTGAGGGAGGAAACCCCCAAAAATACAGGGAAATCATAGCAACCCTGAGCACACAGGGCAGAGGCAGGAACCGAACCCCAACCCCAAGGTGTGAGGCAAACGTGCTAACCACAAAGCCACCTGCCACCATGGCCCTGCGCTGGAAATCGCTTCTGGCAAACGTGTTACTAGTAAACTCCTGTTAGCACATTGTAAGCAGTAAACACGTGCCCCTCTAGTTGTCATCTACCCTTCGCTTTGATTGTTCTAATTGGAGTGAAACTCAATCCTGACTACGGTGTTGTAACTGTTCCTGAAGCTTCTGATCTACCTGACCAGGGTGGAAATGTATAATGCGGAGTGGTGACCAGTAAAAGAGCTCCATTCAGAAATCAAGTTGTTACGTGTGAGCATGTAGAGAAGCGAGCGAGTCCTGAAGGGAAAACAATCAGGGAGTTTGATCCTGCGCTCAGATAATTGCCTGTACGGAGTGTTGCATGTTTTCCGTTTCTGTGTGTGTTTTCTCCAGGTTTGAGTGATGCCCTGCGATGACCTGAGGTCCCATTAAGATTGTATCCCCACCTTGTACCAAGTGTTCCCGGGATAGGCTCCGATGTTCTCCCTGTGTCCGTGTGGGTTTCCTCCCACCTACAACATGCCAGCAGGTGGACAGCCAACTATACACCCTACCCTAAGTGCAAATGTGTGTGTGTGTGTGTGTGTATTGCCCTTCATGGACTGGCATCCCATCCAGGATGTATCCCCGCCTTGTGCCCTTTGTGTCCAGGATAAGCTCCGGATGCACCATGACCGTGACCAGGATAAAGCACGTACTAAAGATGAAGATGATGATGAAATTATTTCCAGTATTCCTGATGAAGCTTTGCAGACTGTTGGCCTTTTCTCAACCGGCTTCATGACAGAGTTTCACGCAGGAGCCTTTTCTTACAGTTCCCAAATAGGCCAAGCTCCTCACTGTTTTTTCCAAAAGGCCAATTCTGACACTGGAGGCACCACGTCATGTATCGCGTCAAGACCTGATTCAATTCCATTTTAAAAAGTATTTCCATACCGGCTGTGTCAGAGGCACATCAGTGAAGCGTCAATTTATTGTGAAGTATCTATTTTTTTCTAGCACTCACGCACAACTGAAGCATAAACTCCATAGAAATATCAAAACTCCCCTTTCTATATGCTGCACTTTATTTAAATAATCTCCAAAAATGTCATGATTGTGCAACTTGGTAGCTGGCAGATTGCTACAGACAATCCAGGCGTAGTAGCCTAATGAAGGCTCGACAGCAAACAGCACAGAAAACTTTATAACTTTATAAACAGAAAACTTTATAAGCTTTTTAATTGGAGCTTTTCCTTGTCGTTTGGTTTTTTGGCTTCGCATCCATTCTGTTGCACAAGTGCCTTTTTCATAACAGTTTAGCAAAAAAAAGTAGCTGTGCATCCATTCTGGTGGAGTCTGGAGCAGACTACTCATATTGTTTTCTATACACTATTATATACAGTGCTGCTAGAAAGTTTGTGAACCCTTTTTACAATATTCTGTATTTCTGCAGAAATTTGACCTGAAATGCGATCAGATCTTCATCTAAGTCCTAAAACTAGATAAAGGGAGCCCAATTAAACAAATGACGCATTTATTTATTCATTTATTTATTGAGCAAAATTATCCAACATTAAATATCTATGTCAGAAAAAGTATGTGAACCTTTGCTTTCAGTAACTGGTGTGATCCCCTCGAGCAGCAATAACTTCAACCAAATGTTTCCAGTAACTGGTGATCAATCCTGCACAACAGGTTGGAGGAATTTTGGCCCATTCCTCCTTAAAAACTGCTCCACCTCAGTAATGTTGGTGGGCTTCCTTGCATGCGCTGCTCTTTTTAGGTCCTTCCACTTTCTGTTGAGTTAAGGTCTGGACTTTGACTTGGCCATTCCAAAATGTTAAATCTCTTCTCTTTTCTCTGAGGTTTTATCCATTTCTTTGTAGACTTACTTGTGTGCTTAGGGTTGTCGTCTTGCTGCATGACCCACTTACAGTTAAGCATCAGTTCACAGACAGATACCCTGACATTCTCCTGAAGAATTTGCTGGAAAAAAAAAAAACAGAATCCATAGGTCCACCAATAACGGCAAGCCAGAAGAGGCAGAAGACCAGCCCCAAACCATGATACTGCCACCCCCATGCTTCATAGTAGAGATGCGATTCTTACGTTGGAATGCAGTGTTTTGTCTTTGCCAAACATAACACGTTTCATTTAAACCAAAAAGTTCTATTTTTTTATTCATCTGTCCACAGAACATTCTTCCAATAGGCTTCTGGCTTATCCATGTGGTTTTGAGCAAACTTCAGATGGGCAGCAGTGTTAATTTTAGATTGGTGGCTTCCTCCTTGCTGTCCTGCCTTGCACACCGTTCTTCTTCAGTGTTTGCCTAATGGTGGACTCATGAACATTGACATTACTCATTGCAAGAGTGGTCGGTAGGTCCTAAGATGTTACCCTGGGTTTCTTTGTGACTTCTCGTAATATTATTCATCTTGCCCTTGGAGTGATATTTTTGCTGGACAACCACTCCTGGAGAGAGTGAACAGTGGTGCTGAATCTCCTCTATTTGTATGTCATCTGCCTCACAGTGGCTTGGTGGAGGCCAAACTCTTTAGAAATGGCTTTGTACCCATTCGTCACCAGCCTGGTGAGCATAGATAACTCATTTTCTGAGGTCCATAGGAATCTCGTTTGATCGATGCATGGCACATGTCCATAAATCTCTATGGTGAAGACCAGACTTTGATAGTGAAAACCCAAGTGCTCTTTATTTAGTTTTAGGACTTGATCATGTTTCAGGTCAAATTTATGCAGAAATACAGAAAATCCTAAAGGGATCATAACGTTTCTAGCAGCACTGTAATCTTGTATAGCAATGGCAGTTACAAACTGAGGAACAAATTGTACAGGAACTAAAGAGGTAATGAGCAACAGGTGAGTGCAATTAGTAAACGAGAGTTCGATCAGCGGGGCGGAGAGAAAGGAGTGTTTGTCAGCGGGGGATTCTGGTAGCTTATGAACAAGATTTGTTTAATTAATTATCACCAGAAATGTAAATTCACGCACTCACAACTGAACGGTGGACGAAAGTGCACGGTTGCTCTTTCTCCTACTAGCTCAATTCTGAATGAAGTCCTAAATGAATTACTTTGTTATAGAAACGATTTCTAAACATTTCTAACTAAAGACTAAAGGAAAAAAAAAAAAAACTACTTTCACTCATTCAATGTAGTGTAAATTCTCCTATCCTCATGATGACCTCTGAGGTTTTTGGCCAGAGTTTATTCTTAAGACTATGTCTCTTCATTTAATTTTGGTGTATGGGAGCTGCTCGCAAACTCTGCACAGTAGACAGGACTGTTTATCCACTTTTTTTTTAAACTGCCCTCAATCAAGCATGAGCCCCCTGCTAGTTAGGTTTCCGCCTGTTTGCCCACTCAGTTCCTCTGAAGCCAAAATCAGCAATCTTTTAATGCACCAAGGCATTTACAATCAGGCCAGTGCCCATTTTTATTGTGCCAGGAACTTTAACAAGTTTGGGATCTTCCTCCAAAAGCAATGATACCGTTTTACCATTGTCTTTGCAGGTGTGCATGGTGGTGGTGGTGGTGGTTGGTGGTGGTGGTGGTGGTGGTGTGGGTGTTGGGGGGTGTTGTTGTTGGGGCGGGGGGGATGGGGTGTTGTTGGGTGGGGGTGTTGTTGGGTGGGGGTAACAGAGATAGTAATCTATATGTGTAAGTGATGACAGTAGGAATATTTTATTCTTATAAAACGAACTATTTCTAGCTTAACATTCAATGCTTTCAATATCCTAACATTTTGGGAAACCAAACAGTATGTGGACAAACATATACACACACACACACACACACACAAACACACACAATCTTTATGAGGACCTTCCACCGACATAACTGACATAAGTAATTAATGCTATGCTACACCTAAATGTAAACCTAACCTTAACCTCAGGAACCACAGCAAGTTTTTTGCTTTTAGTTTTTAAAAAAAAAAAAAAAAACAGCTGTGTTTTGTTGTTACGAAAGCATTTTTCCTCGTGGGAACAAACACTGATCTCTCATTAATTCCCACTGGAGCCTTGATCAGAAATTACGACTCCAATCTCGCATGCGTTTTTCCTCAAAAGTCATAATAATAATAATAATACTTACAAATTATTAGGAGGCTTACATCAGATTAAGCTGCATTCACTAGCCATACCCTGCAAATCTGCACATATCATTATATCAGCTGGATAATTGTATGTCATTATTTTCGGGGAGAAACGCGGTTTGTTCTGCAATGTAGCACGAAGCGAATCAAGGCAGTGTACAAAGTAATTTGATGGTTGTTGCTGTCTTTGGTTCTCATTTCCTGAACCTAACTTGCTTTTCTTTCCTTTCTTGAGAGAATGTCTATTTATATTTCTAGGGCTAGGGTTCTACTATGATAGTAATGGGACCAAACGAAGACGACTTGATCAACAGATTGACAACTAAATTAAACTGCAAGATATTATTTGGTTCTGATTTCAACGACTTGCTGAATGTTAGGCGTGGAGTCCATCCCTTCCTTCACTCTTCATGTGAAAATGCCTTTCTTTCAATTTTTTGCTTAACGCCTGATTGGATTGGACGGGTTTTACCTGAGGACATGGGGTAATGATATTATTACCAGAGCATCTCTGGGATTTTAGTTCCGTCCAAATCCGTCTTGTAGGAAATTGTTCTACATTTCTAGAGTGACCAGAGGTAATGTACAGTCACTTCCGCAAGGTTTGGAATGGCATGGCCAATTCTTTTTTTTTTTTCTGCTATAAACTGAAGACTTAAAACAATATAATTTGGAATATCAGATGGTTATATAAAATGTGGTTACTGTATGTAAATTGGCATTTAGATTTTATTTGTAAATGCTCATCTTTTTCCATTTAGACCTCATTCAGAGATCATTACGTATGACGTCATGTGTACGCCTCATGAATTTGGACCTTTTGCAGGCTGCTATGCAAATTCTTACGAAGAGGAAAAAGCTGTAACTGGAAACACTTAGCTTCAATGGTTGTTAAGGTATATTTAAGTGAAACTGTTCAAAATATGATAAGGCGAGTTGAGGTCTGGTTTTCATTGCATAAAATATCGGTGTAAGTCTGAGCCTATGATCTCCGATGAGACCGTAGTGTCTTTCCAGCCGTCTGAAGTTAATTATCTCCATTTTTCCATAGTTTGCACTGTATCTTCCACACTTTTTTGTATGCACGTGTGATTTTAATAAAATACAGCACAACAGTTCCACTACATGCAGATGTTTAGATGTTTATGTTTATTTTGCATTCAAATATTAATGACATCATTAATGACCTTTGAATATTTCCATGATGTATCAGTGATTACCAGCTATTTGCTGCCTTACTGTTCACAGGTCAACACATGATTCCACGATACACCAAGCTTAGAAGCCATTGTACCTGAAACGGTCAATGTGTCTAAATGTATCCTGTGAAGACAGAAAAGAGGAAGGAAAGAGAGGAAGAGGAAAAGACAATGACTGGTGCTTGGAAAGAGCCGGCTGAATTATGGGACGTGGAGGCAGACATGGCAAGGTTTCACAGCTCATTGGATTTCAGAGCTGCGGCTCTGTCGCACCGCAGTGGATGTAATTTGTACCACATGTGTTTGAAGGTGCCCGCATGCATAAAAACAGTAGGTTTTAGACACTTTGCTAAGGGAGGAAAGGAAAAACAAAGGTCTGGCGGGTCAGAGCGACTCTCTTGGGCATAAATAGTCGTGTTGAGAGTGGAGATGACGGGCTGAGGTTGGTTTGAGGTAAAACAGAAAGCGTGGCTCAAAGATGACTGTATCAGGCATTCAGTCTCCTAAAAGTAGGCCTCAGCGGCTACTAAGCGTCATGCAGAGACGATGGGAATGACTGGTGGCTTAAAAAAAGAAACGCGTGTTTTTATTATTTCGCGGAGCTGTGAAGTAGAATCGATGTATATTGGTGGCGTTCATTTTAATGTCCACAGTGCAACAAGTCACTCTCTTGTATCTAATCATGAGCCAGATGACAACGGGGATGTGAGGAAGTACGGGCGGATTGGCTGCGGCTAATTTAGGACAGATCCTTGTATGTGCTTGTGGAGCAAGGTGTTTAGTGATGTACCGAATGGACAGAGAGTCAAAGTGCAAAATAAGCGTATTTACTGTTCATACCGTCAATACTTTAGTATAAAATATTATAATTAAAACTAGTTGTCCTCTGGAAACCTGGCTAAAACAGCATTGTATGAAGGTATAGAACACACACACACACACACACACACACACACAGAGACGCATACGCATACACACAAACACACACACACACACACACACTCTCAGGACTGCACAGGAGCAGCATCAGGGCAAGGCATGCCGTGGATGTGGAGGGGCGGTCGTGTATGTTGCCTCCTTTCCCTCCTCCACCTTTTCCCCAGTCTCCTTTCACCTCTGTCTCTCACCACAAAGAGCAACTTATCCCCCGTTATCCTCCCCCATTCCTCTGCTCCAGCAGCAGCCAAGACCACAGCTTAATAAAAACCTGACTCCCTGAAAACTACGGCCAGGGAGCAGAACCTGAGGTAGGAGGTTGCAGTACATGTGTGTGTGTGTGTGTGTGTGTGTGTGTGTGTGTGTGTGTGTGTGTGTGTCATGCATGGAAAGAAGATGGCCCTCCTCAGGCTGTCCCTCTTTCATATTTCGCAGAATGACGTGGACCTGGGTCTTGGGAGGTTTTACACAAGTTCTGCACATAATTTGAGGATGACATGAATGTTTTAAATGAATGTTTCTAGCTCATATGGCTAGAAGCAGCTTAATCCCCCATTTCTCATTCCTCAGTGACCACTGATAACCTCGCTGAAAGTACTGTTTAAATTCATGAGAAAAGAGGAAATTGAGATATATTGGTGACACGCTGCAGGGTCCGAGGGCTGAAAGCCCAGCACTAAAAACGTTTTCTTTTCCATCGTTAATCAGGAATAAAATTGTACAAGTTGATTCCTATTCAAGTATGTACAATTTAAAAATGCTGACACTATTTATTATCGTAAATTGTATAAATTTGATATTTATACCAAAAATAGGTCATAAGAAAAAAAAAATATATATATATATATATATTAAAAATAAAAATGCAAAATATCATAACATCCTTCTGAAAAGGACGGATCCTATGTACAGGATTAATTAAAAATAAAATACCTGGAAATCCTGTCTTAATCATGTCATTTGTGCTGAGCAGGCAAAATCATATCAGTATATGGTTGATAAAATAAAACGCTCCGTATAGAATGATATTAACAACTGCACAGTCTTGAGTTTGACTGACTTCCACTTGATGTGGCCCATTTTGGAATCATTCTTTCTGGCAATATAAAGTACACACACCCTTGCACACACTTCATTACAGTGTGGATGTATGGTTAAGCCCGAGTCAGTTAATCTCCCTCTTCCCAGTGTTATTCTTGAGTTGGCACCGGGTGATTTAGGCGTGAGCGTGGTCCATAACTTACGCGCTTCAACGTGAAGCATACTGGCGTGCCAGCGCACTTTATGAACACCATTTTCTCCTTCCTTATACACATATGGATTTTTTCTGCTAGTACTCTCAGACCAGAATGTAACGTAATGTGTACAATGCATCAAATCATGTCCACAGCAGGGCTGTTGTTGAATGAAGTTGGAGCCGGCTGTGCCAAGCTCTGTACTTTATTGGCAAAGGTGGTCTTTGGCCACTAGATTGGGCTGTTTTATTGTCACTGCCTTATTATAGGCGACAAATAATTTCCTTTTTCCTTTCCCTTTTTTAAGATCGCCCATAAATTCTAGAGACGTTTTACGGCTCATATTGGAATATATGGGTTTCATACATGATGCATGATCACACGTTAGGTGAACATGTGCCTATAGTTCTGTCTAGGGAGTGTTTGGAAAACGTTCAGGTCACACAACAGAAACACAGACCTAATCCTAATGTGCACGGCAGAGCGCTTTGCCGCCTCACAGCCCCAGCGTCCCCCGGTTTGAATCCTGAGCTCAGGTTACTGTCTGTGCAGAGTTTCACATGTTTTCCCCATGTCTGTGAGGGTTTTCTCCAGGGTCGCCATTTTCCTCCCACCTCCCAAAACATACTGTCAGGTGAATTGGTTACTGTAGGTGTTAAAAAGTGTGTGCGTGGTACCTATGACACCTATCCATGGTGTGTTCCTGCCTCAGAACCAGGGTTCCTGGGATGGGCTTCAGCAACCCTGAACAGGATAAAGTGCTTACTGAAAATGCATGTATGAATGATCCTAATAAAAACACACATACTATATGCACATACTGGTATATATATTTAAAAAAAAAAAAAACTTATAAATACATACATAGAAATAAAAACCTTCAGCTACCCACAGGCTGATCCACATAAATACAACCTCGATATTCACGCCACAGTGCAAACCCAGCCGAAGTGTACACACATTTCCTGTGTTTTTTAAAGTTTTAAATGTAATGTTCTTAAATTCTATTGGACAAGTGTACAAACTCAGTGTTTGCTTGAATTATAGATTTAGTTTCTGTTGAATTCATTCGTTCATCGACATTAACCACTTTATGCTGACAGACAGGGTTGTAAAAATTCGATCATACTCTACTTTTATCCAGCATTTGCCAGTTGAGCAACTGAGACCTTTCTCGTAACTGCATCATCGTATCTGGCAATGAATAGCAGTGTTCTGGTTGCAAATCTAAAACGTTGTTTCTGTACGGAAATGCACGAGTGACAGCGAATCGGAGCCATCTATTGGTGGTATATTACTGTTTAAGGTAAGCAGTAAACAGCTAGCTACATGCTTTACACTTGGCTAGCGAGCTAGTTTGTTTACGTCGCAGTCGAAAGCCGCTTATTTCTCACATCGGTGGAAAAACGGGCAAAAGCTCAAGTGTGGATGTTTGCTGGAATTATTTGCGCATTCAGAGACACTGCAATGACTGCAAGCTGTACTGTACTTGGTTACAGTGGACGATGAATACTGTGTACGCCTAGATCGAATGCCTTATTTCGTATCTGTCAAAATGGCAGATGGACAGAACTTTGTCGATGCTTTTACAAATCGGTAAATGGGGAAATTCTCAGTTAACACAAGCCCTGACTGGGAGCGCAAGGCGGGACAATTCACCCCGGATGGGACACTGGTCCTGTTTAATGTACTGTTTTATGCTAAATATCTTTCGGAGCAAAGATTTCCATGTATTTTAATGTAAAAGTATGTATTTTTTAAGTACCTAATCTGTTTCTAGGTGCATATAAAGCTCAAATGTAAAACAGCTGACTTTTCATGGAACGTTTAATCCAAAAAATCATACCAGAACAAAGTAAAGGTATTAAGATAACAGAAAAATGCAAAATCATAACCATTTTCTGTCCTGAAAAGCAGGTGGCGACTGCCAATATTTCACACTCACTAAAGAAGAGAGTCCACATCTCACATCTCAGGACTGCTGATTTTGGCTCTGTTATCCACCATAGAAGTAATTGTATTCATTAGGACCCGCAAGCCAAAAACTGATCCAGTATCAAGGCTCGTGCTGCGAGCAGATTGATCGAGATCCTCTCGGACTCAGATGAGCTCGGCTGGTAGTGTTTTTCTGTGCTCTCTAGACACCTAGTAAAGTATGTGATGCCATTCCCTGCAGATCGTGCAGCACTGTGCTGACATACATGCTGCAGAAACATGGAACTGACAGCCCTCTGAGAGCCACATGTGTTTTCAATGGCTGCCGTTCAACGAGCAGTTTGCTTAGTGCAGTCGACAGAGTGGTGTGCTACTGGGTAACACGGCTCCGAATTCAGGGGAGAATTAGATTTCCAGTTCGACCTTGTGACATTACGGGATGAAAGTATAAAAAAGGTTTTCTAATAAATGTCCAAATAGATGAACGTAAAAGAACTGAGCAGAGTTTAAGTCTGCACCTTTTTGTGATTAGCAGTATTAGCAAATTGAGCAGATCTCAGAGGAAATCACTGAGGTATGGGGTTTTTCTACTGGAATTCTTCTAGGAGAGGAGTTTTCTATTGTGCATTGTACAGAAAAACAGCAAATGCAACAGCGTTCAAATGAATGCACATTGCAAAAATATAATGTACACGATTCACACAAACATCTTTACTTCCTTCGGTATATTCAACTATTGAAGTAATAAATCAGTACAGACAAATGGTATTTTGCTCCAGCCTTATGACAAATGACCCATGTTAAATGAAGATCATACATCACTGAGATGCAAAGAAAACAATTACATTTTCAAAATAAGTGGCTGAAAATTCTCTGAAATGGAAAAAAAAAAACCCTTTGCTTTTAATAACATGAGCTTAAGTTAAAGTTTATGTTTTCAGTGGAAGACTAAATAAAGTGTCTGCGTGAACTCCAGCAAAGTTTTACACTCTTTTCCAAAGTAACAAGGGGAATGGGGTGGGAGTCGGGGTGGGAGTCGGGGTGGGCCCTGACTTGTGTATTTGTACAGAACCCTTGCTGTTGTGATGTCATTGGAAGACTATAAACATTTGGACCGTTTTTAAAAAGCCCGAACGGAGCTGTTACAAGACAAAGGCCAGGGACGAATGCTTCTGTTGGGTCGGACTCACTTGGCCTATTGTGCGTCCCTAGTGATGGCCTGTTCCTCACACTTCAGCTCTGTTTGCTTTTGTGAGGGGATTTAAGAGCTCCTAATGACAGGGGTGATTATGTATTTAAGGCAACACAGCAAGATTTAATCTAAATCAGTGTCCCCCAGTAACTCATTTGGCTTCTTGTTCTTCTTGGATTACACGAAGATGTCTGTAAATGTTCCCAGCCCAGATTTACTATTTAAAAACATGGGTAAAAAGCGTAGTCTTACTTTAGGCGAGTACGCCTAAGAAAGCAAGCTGAGATAATTTAGCCTCTAGTTAAGCAATTACCTCCAGAAGAATATTTTCAGACAAGAAAGGTGACCACAGCAGCAATTCACCTGTATCTAATGAAGCATATTAATAACAATGCTGTCTGTAAACATCCCGATCGGAATATACAATTTAGAAAAGCTGTTTAAATGTAAAGTTTCTTCAAGCATAGAGAAGATAAGAAATGATAAGAAGAAGAAGGAAAATGATAAGAAAACAACCCAAGATCATCCAACTTCCACTTGGCTATTACGCAGATCAGATGAAAAAGATCCATTAGCTTTCACTATGTTGCACGTTATATTCCCCCTTACATCAGCTGGAGCAGTACCTGCCCTCTAGAAGTGCCTGATGAGGCAAGTTGATAATTACTGTGAAAAAAGAAGGCCTCAGGAGATAAAATGCAGCCATAATCCCTACACCCTTACCAGCACGAGTCACTGAAGGAGGAAAATTTGGAAGATATCGTCAGAATCAAGGTTGACCTACTGTAAAAATGGGATGCACTGCAAAGCTAATACAAAAATATGGCGCACTGAACGAATTGTCCATTAGGTGCAGTGGAGTGTGTATTGCTGAGGGAGATCAGACACATTTCCCCCACTGATGATCTTGTATTATTATTCTATTCTCATTTTCTTCCTTGTTGTCATTCAGTAATAAGTCAAAATCACTACACTTGTTATCTTGAAGACACTTGGCCCGTCATTAATCAGTCGTCAAGATTATACCTCAAGTCTTGCATTTGGTACTAGGCACTTGCATTTACTACCTCTAGAAATTCAGTGACCTGAGTGACTGAGCACCATCTTTTTGTCCATTTTGGTTCTGCTATGCTGCTACATTTTCCAGCGTAGGAAACAATGATAGCGCCTGTGGCCTTGAGTGTGGTCCACATGCTTAGCGGTAGGTTGCACAGTGAAATCTATGATCAGATGACTACTTCTTCCCCATATAAACACAAGAAGACTGTTTCTATGGCCACGAAGAACAGGAGTTTTAACATTTTGGATTGTTATGGCACATTGATACCATTCCAACAGACCTGAGCAGCACCTCCTACTCAAAGACCGTAGAAGGTCTGATGTGCAGAGCAGATGGTTACGTATGTAGCCGTGGATTTACGACTTAGTATCTTTGTTTGGTTATTTTTGTGCCAAGTACAAATAACAACATCATCACATTGTGATGTGACCCCACATCATAGCTTATAAAAATTCCCTGTCGCATCATGCTCATCCTTTGGCCCTTATCAACCCAACCGACACAGATGGCCTAGTGACCCTACTATCAGTTGTAGACTAATGGTTGCATACCCTATTTGGAACTCCTGTAATAATTCACGCAATTTTCCAATCAGCTATGTGGCAGCAATGTAATGCATAAAATCAGGCAGATTCAAGTCAAGAGCTTCAGTTAATGTTCACATCAAACATAAGACTGCGGAAAAATGATCTCCATGACTTTGACCATGGCATTGCTGTTAGTGCCAGATGGGCTAGTTTGAATATTGCAGAACCTGCTGATCTCCTGAGATTTTCAGACACAACAGTCTCTAGAGTTTGCACGGAATGGTACGAAAGACAAATCAACATCTAGCGAGTGGCACCTCTGCGAGCAGAAACCACTTTACATCTGTGCCTTCCACTGATTGCACAGCAGACCATTGCACAGCATGAAGGTCAATAACATTCCACTACTTTAAGACAGTTTTGAGTATATATGTGCTTCCAGTTGCCAAATGTCAATCTGTCCCTGGAGTGCAGACATTCTACAACTTCTACAACTTCTACAAACAATCATTCAAGGGAGAAGATAAGAGATTATGCACAGTGTTTAGCACCATGGTAAGAACGCTTTCCACTTGTCTGAATAAAACCAGCACATTAATGGAGCATGCGCACTCACAAGAATGTGTCTCACGTTTGTGAACATGCTAATATGCCGGGGTCATTCCCAGGGGCCAGACAAATAATTTCAATGTCTGTTGTCTGCTGCACTACGGTGACCCGTTCATCTGGGACAGTAGGTCCGCTTTGAATGGTAAAGGGCACAGAGGGGCTATGATTATCATACACAACAGCCAGAACCTGTTTGGCCAGAATGGTGTTATCGGCATTAATGGTTACATTGTTTGTTGAATGCTCTGCAGTGTCACTCGCAGCAGGGACAGTGGTCAATATGCATACAGCTGTACATTTTGCCAGTTGCACAACAGTGCACCCTGGCCCAGCGTCAATGTCTCAGCCCTGTATGTGAACCACTTTGGACACTGAGTTGTCTGTCTGTTCACAATCAGAATGAAGTCTGCTCTGCTGAAGGTATTCCAAATTAGCTGAACTGCCTCACTGTTAATTTGCCAACCCGCCAGCACTGGGCTGCTGGAGACAGCATACCTGCTGTCTGATTGAATTGGCCCTGTAAGAAGACAGCTCTTAAAGACAGAAGGTGTGCACCTGCCTGTTTCCAGAGCTTGTTTGCCTACAGTATATCTTTCAATTTTGTGCCCTCTTGGTGTTTGTCTGCCCTGGTATGTGCAAGCCCCTTAGGAGCTTTTGAAAACATTGCAGCACTAGCCCCACTGCTTTCATTTAGAGAATGCTGATATACTGATGTTGAGCTTTATTTTTCCACCTACCTTTCACTTTTAGTTTTTTCCACATACCGTCCAGACTTGTTGGAAGGCATCTGTCATTATTTTAAAAAATCATGAGTTAAACTTGACACGCGTCAAGCTTTATGCCAATGAACTGCACAGTCTGCACGGGTATATAATCATTCTTCTCGTAATTGACCTCCAATCTCACAGGTTCTACAAGTAAGATCTGGAGCATGATTTGTGATCTGTTGTTGGCGCTGTCCACACAACAACCAGCCTTCTAGATAGCATAGATATCATACACAAAGAATACCTTGGCATTTTGCAGGAACACTAGGGCGACTCTCATATTGTTGAATACCCTGGCTGCTAAAGCTAAGGAAAGGACTCTAAACCAATACTAAATCTGACACTGATGTCACTAATGCTGTACAGAATGGTAATCATTTAAAGAAAACAATTAGGTCTCTCAGATCCAAAATAGGGCATATCCAACCTCATTTTTTGGTGAATCAGAAAATATCTTGAAAAATGGCACATTCAGTGAATTGTGCTTTGAAGGCTTGGTCACTCACTGCACTGGCACAAAACTGCCTTCATCTGGGCTTCACTGTGCCAGCGAATAAGGGCGCCTAAAGTTAGCCTCTTGCTTTATGTGTTTACTTTGTGTCTCAGGCAGGAACAGGCGATCATTAATACCTCAGGCCTCAGGTAATACCTGTACCAGTACCAACTGCAGATGGTGCCGTGTTTTTACCAGGCTCCATCAATGTCATTTGAGGTTAACTTTCCTTTCTCATCTGTGTTAGAATATCCAGAATTTACCACACACTGTTGCTGCAGTTTCCATATCTGTAAGATCTCCGTGCCCATTACATCTTCATGTACACATTATGTTCTTAAGGGCCATAAACAAATGTGCCACCCTTTTAGAAGTACAACTTGCATTTCCCAGTGTATGATGCTTTTGCCAACCAGTGAGTCAGCTCTAATATATGGATTGTATGCAGCATGAATACATACACAAAGCTACATCTAGTATCTTAGACTAATACTAATAAGGACAATGGTATCTGAACTCAAGCGTAAGGCTTAACACTGAACTCAAGCATAAGGCCAGATAACACAGTCAGTTAATTGACCAGGCGTACAATTAGGCATTTTCTCAGCTGTGTTGGGTGGCAGATCCAGCTTTAGTTGCCAAGCTAACAATAGTGTGCAGTGTATTCACTGCCCACCTCTGTGCTGTGCTCCTGCGTTATACTCCGATCTCCAGGCTGCGCCAATGGCAGGCTATCAGCAATCTCTACCAAGGTGTGCCTCAAGATTAGAACATGAGACTGAAAGTACATAATGATCTGTCTCTATATATGGGTTGGCTATACTAAGCTCTGACAAAGTTCTGCATTGCCACAGCCATACCTACTGCTTGATTCTCTCCTTGCTGTGACCTCCCAGAGTCAGAGGAAGGTAATAAACAGCTGGAAGTTATGGTAACAATCTGTAAGAGTTTGTTGAAGATGCTGGGGTCTCGAACATTGGGCATAACAGCACTCAACTGTGGCAAAAAAAGAGTCAAATACTTAAGCATGCACACTCTCATGTGGTACATATTTAACAATAACAACATGACCAAAAGGCTTATTAGCAAGAAACAAATGATTAGTGTATTATACTCAGTGCCTTTGAATCCATTTCCTCAACTACTCGACAAGAGAAGATTTGGGAAAGAGGACAGGAACTTACTGAATGATTTGATTAGTATGAAAATGATGAGCACTCACCAGATCTAACCTAACTTGAACACCAATGGGAGAATTAGACAGCACTCTTCACTACCAAAACCTTTTAAACGAATGCTGTTCATTTTCCCACTACAGTTCCAGAAATTTGCAGAATCTATGATAAGGAACATTAAAGCTGTCCTGGGGCGCCCGCGGTGGACCAACACCATATATGATGTGGCCACTGGTCATTTCTCCTTAGCCTTAACGATTTCAGCTGTGCAGCCCTCTGGACCATGTTTTTCTCATCATTTGATGTGCCCACCCAGTGTCTGCAAGCCATGATCTGTAACACACTTTCTAATTGGCTGTCCTCTGCCTGGTTTTTCTACAGTGATTTTCTCCTGCAGGCTCAGAGGTGGCCTCCATTTCCACAATGACCCCATGGGTCAGAATGCCTCATTGAATCAGGGGTCACGGTGAAGACTGGAACTGCAAAGAAGCCAGTATGTTCACTACTGAGGACGATTCAGTTCCTCGGACATGAAGAAAAAGAAAAAGAGATCAAAAGCAGTTCCGCCTGTGTATAAAGCTCTCCTGCAGATTTGGCACCAGTGATAAGATCTAGATCTTCCACCGTGAAGGTGAGCATAACTGGACACACACGAATGACTTGCTATTTTCCATTTGCGTGGCTTATAAGGGAAAAGCAACATTTTATCGTGACCATATGCAAGCCTTCGATCCAGGCCAAAAGCAATCACTCAAAACTTCTTAAAGGTCAGCTACACTTTGGAACCAGAAATAATATTGTGCAGCTTTTGAATGAGGACGAGTTATAAACTGCAAATTGTAAATAATACTCAATTTTAACTTTCATTTATTAAAGAAAAAAGCACAGCAAGGCTTATTTCAAAGCACAGTACCACCAGCGCACATCCCTTCAATGGGAACTAATTATCTCATAGTCACAGTGCCGGGACCCTTTGGGAGTGTTACAAGTTCAAATGTTAGTTCACGAGAATGTTTTCGCACAGGGGGAAAGCTAACACTAAGGGACACACACATTATCAGCTTGGTAACCCCAGCCTTGTCTTAGACCTTAGCGGAAGCTAAGGTGTGTTGCTTTAGCAGAACTAGTGTTACATGGACCAGTAATATAGCGGCAGGGATCCAGGTTAGCTAAATATTCAGCTTGTGTGTGCTGCATGAGGCTTACTGTAGTGACACTGATCATGCATGAACCACAGGGATCTCCATGAAGGCTTGGACCATACAATGCATACAGTAGGACTGTGCATCAACCATAGCGGGACTGCTATACAAATGAAAAGAAGCAATTCTTGAACATTTCAATTTGACATTTTCAGTGATACTGAGAATATACGCAGGAATGGTAATGAGAATCAAGGAGAATTTGAAGCATGCAGATTTGAACAGGGAGAGATATTGAAATTATATTATGATGAATGCCATGGTATAGATATGATATATGGCAGACAGAGATCTGCTTTTCTTCAGTGTCCCATATGGTTTGTGTGTGGGTGAGAGAGAATGTGCGTACCTGAGAAATGCATGAATTACACTTTCCTGGTCTCCTCCTACAGACCATGTACGGCCCAATCTCGATTTCTTCATCTTTTCAGCAATTTCTGATCACACACTATCCGATATCCGTCATATATACGACACACTGTCTCGTCCATCATGACCATGTTGGTGTATACCCTCCATCTTGTTGATTTAAGAGTTTCGCTGCTTCTAATCTATGTCCACTCTTTCAGGCTCCGATTTCTCTGTTTGCTGTGCTCTGTTAGAGTGAGGTTTAAATAAACAGAACCATGATAAAGCTTTCGAGAGATGAGCTGACCCCTGCACCAGCTGTCGAGTTTCAGTTAAAGTCGGATGGTGATAGGGGCTTGAGAAGATAAAGCTGATCTTACTGAGGCTCTCCAACGCAAGAGGAAAAAGGGTCTGTGAGCACTTATCATGGATTACTCTGAAAACGTAGTGGGAGGGAGGGGAAATTGGCCAGCGAAACATCTAAACACACAGGCTCAAAAGGTCATGACCCCCCAAGCAGATCAGAGGTCACTGGAAACACACCTGTATCCACAAGAAACTCTCGCTACACACATCCAGAGAAACTGTTATCATGTTAACAAATATGTTAACATAGTCGTTCTGGTCCATGGCAGGACCCACATCAACTTGTTTTACAAGTAATTTTTATTGCTCTTAAATAAGTCATATTCTATATGTGCAGTCAGAGTGAAATGATAGCGTGGTTGCGAGGTAAATTTGCCTTGACGTTTCTGTGAGCAGCTGTATAATGATTTTTCTCATCTCTTGGCTGCATTGTAAAAGCCTAAGAAGATCAATAGCAAAACAGTCTGGCCAAGTCCCTTCTCCTTTTTCCTGTTTCTACACATTGCCATGGAAACTTACAAAACCACTAGCACAGATGTATGACAGAAAGGCCCCCTGGGATATGGAGTCCTTTAGGAGCCAGGAGGAAAGTGGGTGTACATTTTGGCACTAAAAAAAGACACTAAAAAGCAGAAGCACAAGCCACTGGACTGTTGGAGCTGGGACCCACATAAAAATCACATAACAATATCAGGAGTGACACAATGGACAGAAAT
This sequence comes from Pangasius djambal, assembly GCA_022985145.1. Lineage (NCBI taxonomy): Eukaryota > Metazoa > Chordata > Actinopteri > Siluriformes > Pangasiidae > Pangasius > Pangasius djambal. The sequence goes on along the minus strand of CM040986.1, from coordinate 3,997,145 downwards.
GAAGAAAGCGTGCAATTTTACATTTTTTACAATTCTTATTTTGGGTTGGTTCGATAATGTAGTCATTAGCATCCATAAGTACTGTAACTGTGGTTATGAAAACCCACAGATAAACATCAGTACTGACTTTTCTGTCAGTGACCCATGCTAATAGCTTTCAGGACTAATTACTTGTTTGAGTATAATACTATCATGGCTTATAGTCAACTGTAGAAACCGTGTTGCTGTGCTTTCATATGATATTTGAAGTTGATTCTGTAAAGCCAGTGAGGTTTTTCTGACTTCGAGAGAGAACGAACGACTCACGATTACCTGCTATTTACCTGTTCTCCCGTCTGACTTGGATGTGTTATCGAACTTCCTTTATGTTTCATGAGCATGCGGTCATCGCCCTCCCTACATCTGCATTCCCTCACTTTTACTGCCCGTCTGAGTCAGAAACCTCCCAGCCTTTAAACACTGCTGTCGACACTTATCATTCTGCTCACTCATATAATCAGCATTCCGAGTCTACACTCGTGGCCTTCGGAGAGCAGAGCCATCAAGCACTTGACCTGAGTTGTTAAGACTGATGTTTGCTATCTAGTCAAGCCATCTCATAGGCATCAGTCTTCATTTTTTCCTGATTTTAATCGAACACATGTGGTGGTCTTTCATAGGTGTTAGGTCTCTTTTGTTTATTCTTCCTGATAAGCCAGGCTGAGAGGGTTCTATCGGACGATATATTCGGTGTGTGGGTGGTGGTGGTTCTTTGCTGCGGCACTTTTAGACTTTTACTCATATTTATGACACGTTTCACAGATATTACAAAAAAAAAAACAACCATTAAAAATAAATACATAATTAAAAACATTGAAAGATGAAACATGATTACAAGGATTCCTCATCTCTAGACCTCTACATACATCCTTTATGGAGTGACTAGATTTTTCTCAATCTCCTTCATAGGTTCTTGTTGATATGACACTATTGGCCTTCAGAAAACGTTAACTTATTTGGCCGGACATCTGGTTCTGTTTGTGGAAAGCACACTATAGAAGCTGTTCTCCTAACCAGGTTAGAACACCCTTATGTGTGATGAACGTCCAACTTACAAAAACTTAAAAAACAACTTTAGAAAAAAACAGGCACCAAAAAAAATATACCAGCTCCTGCACTTTACTTCACTATTGCACTTAATGTCCACCTCAGGTGGTGGCTTTTCTAGCTCTGCCCCCCAATCCCCCCTAGCCCCGATACCCAAACATTTCCAAAACAGCATGCTTTTTGTCCCCATGTTCAAACCGGGCTTTGTGATCTCCAGTTACCAGCCTGCTGTTCAGGTCCAAACAGGTTTCCTAAAGGGCAGGACCAGTTCTAATGGATTTAATGGACCATCCACTGAAAACAAGTGAATGAATCACCATTGAAACAAAGCAAACATATTAGCATGTGTTCTCTAATTAGTTCCCTAATTCACATTTCACAAGAGGCATAAATAGGAAAGCTGATTTCGTCTGTGTTTGCCGTGCCTATTTTACTAAAGGGAGGCAGGAGCTTAAAGAATTTATGCATATCCTGGTTTGGGAGGTGTGTGCCAGAGTAAATTGAGCGGAATATGGTCGGAAGATTTCCCTGTTTGAGACCGAGGGCACTGCTCATATTTGGGATGGAACCGGCCCACTGTAGCCAGGCACGACTGCTCTGAAGCCTCTTTGTGGGACAGGCGTATGCTTGCAAGACCACAAATTATAATTGGAGCAGGGAAGGCCTCGAGCTCGTATATCCCACACCGTTCACATACTTACACACAAACCTCCTGTATTAACGTCACACAAACACACATCTCAAGCCTTACGACTGCATCTGTTGAAACAAATATAGATGGAAACATAGAATGTGAGGGATTTCTATCAGTTCGTGTCTCTGTGAGGTAAGTCTGTAGTAAAGAAGGTTTCTGTAGTACAACTGTAGTTTAGGATTGGGGTCTTGCATATTTTTTTTTCTTCGTGATTTCTCTCTTAACAAGCTCAAATTGAATCTGGACAAAGTCTCATAATTACAAGCTCATAAAAACCCAATCACAAACGATTACGCTTGAATAGGAGTAGTTCGAATCCCTATTAATCTCGCCTGGGCTCATTTTTTCCTGTCCTGAATCACAGAAATCACTAAACTGTGCGAGGTTCCAGATATACCTCCATGATGGTTATTTGTTCATAACTAGTGAGAACCAGCTCCCAAGATACAAACCGGATGATGCGGACTGATCCTCCCTGCTTGCAAGCGCGCGGTGTTATAATCGCTCGCTCTTCATCTGCCTCTGCATCCTTGCTTTGCTTAACTCAGTACAACACTTTAATGGTAAGTGGAGTAAGGTCTAAAGCCAGCGGCTCTAAAAATCATTTTTGTGTATTTTCTCTTCTGTCCAGAAGTCACGCTCATGCGTGTGTACAGTGCCCTGTGAAAATATTATTCTATGCTTTGCAGTTATTTTTAGTTAGTTTCTCGTCATCGCTTATAGGGTCCTGTGTAGCACACCTTACGTGCAGGGAGTGGACCTGATTCCTTATACATAACATTTATACATGATATATATATACACTGCCCTCCAAAAGTTTGGAAACGCCTGAACAAAATAGGGTTTTTGGGCAATATCAGCATAAATCCTCTTTAGTTAGTGACCATTTTGCATTGATAATAAGGGACAACACAAACTATGAAAACATATTTTATTAAATAAAAA
>CM040986.1:3979859-3994320 GCA_022985145.1 Pangasius djambal | reverse complement strand
CCCTATTTTGTTCAGGCGTTTCCAAACTTTTGGAGGGCAGTGTATATATATATGAAATATCTTGAAAGTGTATGTAATTATACATAGTTCTGATATATTGTACAATCAGCACAGAACTGTGTTCTATGATTCTATGCTCCGTTATACACGTTTCATTTATTTTCACATGTAGGACTTACGGTCAGATTTATCACATATTCTCATAATGCCACATACATTTGCTTGAGTTTGTGCAAGGGTGCGATTTTCGGGCGTAGCACGTTGAAATGTGCTGCCATGCGTTTCTCACGGGATCATATATCACCCACATGGTCACGTGTGAAATGTATGTGTAGTTAATGTCCTATAAGGGACATTAATATAAGATCTGCGTAGAGTTTTTTTTTTTTTTTTGCCCCACGACCATAGACAATTCTCAGCTCAGTCTCCTTACGCTATTCCACTTACCTTCAACTGTAGAAACATTTCAGTTTAGAAGGAACGGATCTTCGTTGAGACAAGGCCCTTTGTAACAGAGAAATTAGACTTGGCCATAAAAAGCTACAAAAAAAAAAACGAGAAGGCTGTAGGCCTACACCACGCTTACTGAGTGTTTCTGTGCTTTTTGGCTCACAGAGTTAATGACTAATTTGACCACTTACCACCAGAGACATGAGAGGAAGTCAACAACCGAGTTTCACGCTAAGTCACAAGTGTGTAATGTTTGAATTGTTGAGAGACAGACATTGGATTAGCAGTGTGTTCTTGCTGATGTTTGTTAGTCACTTGGTAACTGTTGACAGGTTAATTTCTTATAGAGTTTTGGTCCCAGTGTTATTTTGGATGGATCTTGAATGTGAATCGCAGAATTGGCATTTGATAAAGTCTGTTGACATTTTTGGGACTTTAAAATATATATGGTGAATGTCCCTCCTGTTGTACTGCCTTAACACACCTGAAAATTTGAGAATTCGAACTAATCTTTTAAACCGTGTGTGTGTGTGTGTGTGTGTGTGTGTGTGTGTGTGTGTGTGTGTTAGTTATAAATTAGAATTGCCAAAGTGGAAGCCAAGTTTTCAGGTAAAACCCTGTTTAGTGTAACACAATCAGTTGGAAATCAGGTGTTTGTAATAAACAAGAGCAGGTTTGGGTTCAGTTTAAAAGACCATAATTTTTTTTACTGTTCTTCGTGAATGTGGTACATGCGGATGTTTTAAAGAGTTTTTAATGATCCGGTTTCCTCGTGTTTCATTTGACATTGCGGTGCACCATGCCTTGGCCAGTTTCAAAGGTGGTAAATGAATCTGAACTTACCTGGCATTAGTCCCAGAGCTCTTGTCATGGGTTAAGTGTGGGCCTCTCTTATTGGGAGCTGCATGGTTCAGATTCGTCCATAAACTTCTCCATTCTTTCAGCTGGAACCCAAAAAACAGCAGTAACCAAGACAGGCTTGTCTGCACTCATGAAAGAAATAGCTTCATTCATTCATTCGTCATCAGGAAAGGCCTTAGAACTGATTATTCAAAATATTAAGCATTACCTTTCAAGGCAGGAAACAAATTGTCTGAAAGCACGCTGTCATCACACCCGTGATGAATCGCATAACCCAGCATGTGCTTGCGGATAGTCGGAGCAGTTATGGACAGGATGTCAGGATTCAAACAGCTGGAATGGCCAGGTGATCTACTCTCAATGACGCCATTACTGTAGCTTTTAGAAACAGTGCTTTTTTTTTTTTTTTGCTGAAACCTTGCATTAAGCTTTCCTTAATTAACATTATTTAATGCATTAGTTAACAAGAACAAGCCATAAACATCAGCATTAATCCACAACAAAGTGCCGTTAACAAAATGACCTGTAACACTTGTATTAACTGATATTTTTAATCATGAACCAAATAAGCCAAATAGTCAGCACCTGCGTTAATCAGTGTTCATAACATTAATGAGTAACGTTAACCCTCAGCGGTCAGTACACACTGTTGCCTAAAAATGTCTGTGGTTGCTAATTGGCAAAATTCAGAGCTGAGGTTGAAAAGAAAGAAGTCAGTAAGTTATCAACATTCTGTAAAGTGATTTTATCTAATGTGAGCGAATATGTTTTGAATCGTGGATTTGAATAAACCTATAAATCTTAATTTGCTATTTTAACACACTTGGTTTATTGATGTTGAATGCAACTTGGTTGATTAATCACAACGTCTATTTTTTGCTAATGTTCACGGATTACAACACGTAATGTTAGCTGAAGGAACCTTAAAATAAAGCGTTCCCAACTTTTTAATCATTTCTCTGAAATAGCAGGGCTACCAGGGCCACGCTTTACCCCGGCATTAGTCTTCTGTGAAAACCAAGGCAGTGCTGTGCATTTAGCATGAGCTGAATTGCTTGTGCCAAGCGAAAATGTAGATTTTGGCTTCTGGATCTGGCTATTTCAACCCGTTCCTCCTTCCATCCGCAAGTCCCAGCCGCACACCACCCTCGGATGTTATAAAAAAGGCTTTATGTGTTCTAAAAATCTACCTGTGCACATGAGCATGTGTGCTTATACCGCATATTTTATACTGCGGGCTATTTTATATCGCTCATGCTTAATGTGCTATTGGTCTGCCTCCACTAGCACTGCTACTCATGAAAAATCCAAATCATTACATGCAGACTTCCTTTCAATCAGTCTTTTCCTTTACTCGGCTTTAAGGAAACAGCTCAAATGCAGCACCGTCTCCACTGATGAGATGTTTTCTTAAATTTTGTTTCTTGCCATCCCATACTCAAAGTTCAAAAAAAAAAAAAAAAAAAAAAAAGGTAACTCCGAGCAGCTGTGGTTAGAGAGAGTTTTTGTGGCTCACCTGCTTATATATTCACAAGTATTGATTACTTTTCACACTCATTTCTAGGTTTCTTTCTTTCTTTCTTTTCCTTTTTTTTTTTTTTTTTTAACTGAAATGGACTGTTCGCCTCCAGGGAGGAAATCAAATGCCGGGTTGGAGTGAGGGACTGCGTGCGTATATAGTAACAGGCCCAAAGGCAAGGGAACACATACACAAGGCTCTCACGCATGGTGGAACCGTAGCAGGATTGCATAGCAGCACTGTATATTTGGGTTCAGCTTCTACCCCTGTGTGGGCCAGAGCCCAACACACACACACACACACACACACACACACACGCCCGACGCTGAGTGCTGTGCCGCTGAAATGGCGTGTCTGTCATCTCCGTCTGCCTCCTACCTGTCATCGTGCCGCACTCCTACCTCAACCTAGGCTACCGCTTCAGCTCTTTTCGAAAATATTATTGTTGATTTAAATGGTCCCGCAGTCGTGTGCCTCCATTGCGCACAAGCCTCCGCCTATCTGAGATGAAAAATTAAGCAAAGGCCAAAATGTGTGTCCTGTGTTTATATGGCTTTTATACGGTCTGATTCTGCCGCCGTGCTTCCAGACACGTCGAAGTTAAACTTATGAAACGCTCTATTACATCGCATTGGAGAATGCATGCAAAATAACGCAACCAGAAACTTTGGATCCATTTGGATGGACTATACTATGCTAAGTGTGTATCCGTTGTATTACTGTTTTATATTCGACAGCAGAAAACTCCTCCGTTCAAAGTTATTGTACCTTCGGCATGGACGTACTGTTTATGGTCAAAAAGATAATCCTAACTAAAGCGGAGAACTTTATGTTCCAATCATGGGTGGACAAATTATAAACTCATTAGCAAGGCAACAGGCAACGAACGCTCCAGTGTGCTACCCAGTCCTGTCCTTCAGTCCAAAAAAAGACAGCTAAAAAGACGTAGGCTTGAGCGATAGAACGATATTATCGTCCCTATATGATATCACATTGCCGTGATATACATTAACGTTTAGTGCAGATTATATTGTATTACCAGACCTGCCTACTGTTGCGCATTTTGCGTAGCAGCTCCGCAAAAACATCGGAGTACGCTAATACATGTTATCATGCAAAAACCCACAAAACGAGCAGCATTTTTTTCTCCCCAGTAAAATAATGGATGAGCAAATCGACCGATCAATCTGGAATGATCTGCGCAAACTCTCCACTATTAACAAACGCTCCCTCAAAGCTCATTCTCGCATGCTCTCCACTCGCACAGCTCCCTCAGTTTCTATCGAGCTGAATGGAGAATGCTCATTAATGTGAAATAAAACGAAACAATTCGTAAGAATCTTAGCTACCAAGTATATATTGAACACCGGTTTATTGCATTTATCAGGGATTTCGCCTCAAAATATTGAGAATTTTTCAGTGAAAACCCAAAAGAGACCCAAAAAGATGAAACAGACCAACAAAGTGTCCAATCTAACACTTTACAAATAATGTTAATGGTGATGATAATTAGATGATTACGCACTTCTGTACTCTTCTTAAAACTGAAATGGCGTTGATGCTCGTTTTCCTGCCTTTTTTTTTAAGGCCAACGGTTCTGGACAGTTAAAATTTATTGATATTTTAAAATGGAAAGTCACGAGCAGGGAAAACTCAGTATCGCACAAGCCTAATGGTGAGTTAGTTAGCTAGGAAAGTGCATTAATACAGACTAAGCGAAATGAAAGACTATGACTAAGCCTTGATTAAAAGTCCCCAAGCTGTTAGCGAACATTTACGCCCATATTTGCGTCTGGTTAGCATCTTTATTTCCTCTCCACTGGTTTAGCTGTGAGATGAATGTGCTTTGTGCTAGCAGGAGATTTATTTTTTTTAATCTTAGCTTTGTCAGAGTTTCCACAGAACTCTGTGTTCCTTATTCTGACAAGATCATCTGCCAGTAAAAAAACTACGAATAAAAAACGAATACTTCTAACACCTGCTAGTCCCGGCGCTCAGGTTACTGATTTGGCCATGCCTGAAAAGTGTGTTACGTGTTAATTCGTAGTGTTAATTAGAGCTGCAACAACTAATCGCTCAAAAATAGTTGGCGGCGCATGATGTTAGTGATTCCTTGGCTTGACCATGCGTATGTTTCCCATCAATGTCGCTTATTTCAAACGTGGAGAAGAAAGATGGCGGATCCTGAAGCAGGGTGGTGTAGTACAGCCAAAACGGCGAACTCGTGCGAGCGCTTTACTTTAGAGTCATCTAAAATGACCGTTTCATTTTGACCCGACACAGCAGCTCGACCATCATGCGTGAACATTTTAAATAAAGACGTCGCATTCGTGGGACAAGACGACTGCTCAGTGCGGTGAGTAACTTTAAGTTATTAAAACTGTATTGTAACGTTAACAATGAAATCAGTCGATCAATGAAATCGTTAAGTTAAAAATGAAATCATGCGTTGCATTCACTGTTCACATGGCTAACATACAACTAGGCTAAAGATGGCTGTTAGCAGAAATCTGGATTGCTTATACACACAGGCTAGTAGCTCTTTCTTTGAGTTTACTGGGATTTGGCCTTTTTCACGCTTGCGTGTTCAGGAATGCAGACGTGTTAGCTCACAATCACTGCAGCGTCCCTAAGTGCACTGATAATTCAAGCAAACGTCCGTACTTCATCTCTGCGCTTGTGGCATAGAAATGACTTTGTGCTATTCACCAGGATGGAGCCGAGTGTTTTAAGACTACTCAAAAACAACTGGCTGTAAACAGCAAAAGCATGGGATAAATAAATGAGATAACTTATACAATACATGCACTAAAATGACTAGAAAGTGATTTTTTTATCACTTATTGTTGCCAACACTAGCTAGTTTATTGGTGCCGTGTTCATTAGTAAATGCACTTTAAACGAACTAGCTGGCTAGCCGAGTGTAAAATAGTGTAGCTAGCTATTTACATCTTAATCCGGAATACAGCATTAATAGACTGTATGGATTCACTGTCACTCATGCATTCAGTACCTAAACGATGTTCAACGTGGCAACCGGAACGCTACTATTCATTACCGGCTATGACGACAGAATCATTGCGTGGATATTTGGCTACTGAAATGCGGAAAATGTCGGCTAATTTTGGATGTTTTTAGCTGAATAGCAGATGGAGATTTGTGAAGCGTGTGTCCTGACTCGCTCTTTCACACACCTGTACTGCAGTTAAACAGGAAAGTGTTGTGTAAAAGCACAGAGAGAGAGAGAGAGTGCTGCAGCGCGTGAACAGTTCCCGCGCGGTACCTGCGTTACGGGCAGCGCATGCGCAGGACCACTCCTCCTGAGCGCACACAGAGCGCGGCGTCTCTTAAAAGCTGCGCATGCGTGACCTGGCTACATTGGATAAAACATTGTGTATAATGTTACATATTTAATGTTCGTCATAGACATACTACTAATTTGTCTTTCTCCAAATAATTGAGTAGACTTATAACGGACCGATTAATCAATTATACAAATCGTTGTTAGTTACAGTCCAAGTATGGATATTATTGTTGTTGTTCTTTCAGCTGCTCCCGTTAGGGGTCACCACAGCGGATCACTGGTCTGAATGTTTGACTTGGCACAGGTTTTACGCCGGATGCCCTTCCTGGTGCAACCCTCCCCAGATTTATCCAGGCTTGGGACCAGCACTAGAAGCGCACTGTCGTGTGCAACCCCGGTGGCTGGGGCTGGTTCCCTGGCCGGGAATCGAACCTGGGCCGGGGCAGTGAGAGCGCCGAGGCCTCACCACTAGTCCTCCAGGGAGCCAGTCAAGTATGGAAATTATTATTCTAAAATAAAACAGTAAAACTGTATAAAACCCTTTGAGCAGGTGTGTCCAAACTTTGACTGGTACTGTAATTATTTGTTGGTACTCCACCATCAGCCATTTTTTTTTCAGATATGGATATGGTTACGTGCATGTGTGTGTGTGAGCTGTTTTCCGTCCATTAATCATGTCACTAATTTGTTTTCGCGCAGCCTCGCTGACAGAAAGTCCCTCGCCGCCCTCCATCCCTCACTCTGTATTTCTCCTTTTTTCTTGTTGTTTTGTTATTTTCTCCATTCACTTGACCAACTGGACCGGAGTGGTACTGTGTGATGTGATCGCGTGACGCGTATTAAAATAGCTATGTTATTCTGCGGAAGTTCAAAAATCAAAAAAATTGAAAATCAAAAAGCTCTGAAATCTACCCAGTGCAGTGCAGTTATTAACTAACTTTAAGAACTAGAGATCCATCTGAATACCTCACTCTGATTGGACCATAGCTGCAATTACCGTACGGCACAAGCGAGTGGGCCGTCGCGGCCAATCAGCATGCAGCACAATGCATGTAGCACAGGCTACATCCCATCATCATGTGATCATTTTAAATAGAAAGCTCCAGTAAAATGGTTCGATCTTCTTCTAATGTATTTAATTTATTTTAATTATTTAATAAATTTAATTTATTTATATCTAAGATGTAGATTGATTGCGCTATTCGTTACACCCAGATGAGGATGGGGTCCCTTTTGAGTCTGGGTTCCTCTCAAGGTTTCTTCCTCACATCGTCTCAGGGAGTTTTTCCTCACCACCGTCACCTCTGGCTCGCTCATTAGGGATAAATTCACATATTTACAATTTATTTTGGCTTAAATTAATTTGAATATACTTATTTCTGTAAAGCTGCTTTGTGCCTGTGTCCACTGTTAAAAGCGCTATACCTAAAATAAAACTGAACTGTATTGACTTAATATATAATCGACTGTCGAAATGATTTTTTTTCCCCCCTCCTGTTCCTTTTTTGTTATTAAATTATTATTTTTCTATTTTTTTATCTGTCTTGGATTCAATCTGTTCTGATGTGTTGAGCCTTCCATGTCAGTTTCCTGTTGAAAATTGACTATTTATGCCATTTTGCTGTTAATCATATTTTGCGTTCAGCAACTATTAAATAAAAAGCAAGAAAGAAAGAAAGAAAAGAAAGCTGAAGTAACAACTACTGGAACACGCTTTCACTATTTAGTATGTTAGTATGGGAGTTGGAAAGACACAAAGTTCTGTCGTTAGCGTCAGTAACGAGTGAAAAGCGCCTAGAGAAATGAGTCGTGAGTCATTTTGCTGCAGAGGCCCGTTTGCTCCTAAAACGTGAAAAACATCCATAACGTGATAAATGTGAAGAGTTGACGTGCAAAGGTTTCTCTCATCAGTTCAGGTTTATCTGTAACATGGCGAGCTGAGGTTTTATTGTAGTTTGCAGCAAGTGTAACTGTAAGTGGTTAAAAAGCATGTGTTGTTCATTCAAGCTGTTACTGAGATGGCTAAAATACAGTACAAACACACACACACACACACACACACACACACACATACATGTTTGTCTTACTCTCCTTGTGATGACCTTCCATTGACCTAATTATTAATGGTGCTAATGAATGCTATGCTACACTTGAATCTAAACCAACTGTAGCCTCAGCAACTAAAAAGAAACGTCTCTAGAACTTTACGGGTTCGTAAAAAAAAAAATCGCACAACGCTGCGCTTACTGTATTCTGTCTTTTTCTGTGTGTATACATTAAAACATCACCACGGATTAAACGCTTTATTCTTCTCTTTCCTTCTCCACTCACACACACACACACACACACACACACACACACACACAGTTTACGATGTCATTGAGCATGTGTGCAGGGTTCTAATCTTCTCGTCATTAAGCCTTTGTGTGTGTTTGTGTGTGTAGCTGTAGAACCAAGAGTGTGTTTTGGAGAAGGAAAGGGCCTATGATAAGTGCAATCAAAGAGAGAGAGAGAGAGAGAGAGAGAGAGAGAGCCAAGAGAAGATGAATTGGACCCTGTGGCTTCACAGAAAAGTGGATAAATGTCTGAAATAACACGTTGAGAGAACCAATCATGGTTCTGGCAACCTGCGCATGAAAAGAACAACTCGATTTCAGCCTCTCCAACGACCAACAACACACCCCCCCCCCCCCCCCCCCCCCCCCCCCCCCCCCCCCCCCCCCCCCCCCCCCACCCCGGGCTTTTTATCCATTTCCCCTCCACCATCCCATTTTTATTTTCCTTCACACTCTCCCCCTCTTCCTCCTTAATAAATGAATGACCCATGCTGGCCCCTTTTAACTCAGTATGAAGGATTGTACATATTCTGGAGCCGCTCAAGATGTAATCAAAATCCAATCTCCGCAACCTCTTTGGTCTTTGTTTTACATAAACAAACATCACTCTTGTAACGTGCCGATTGCCAACAACTGTGTTCAGCGCAGAATAATCCAGTGGAGTGGTTTGTGGGGAGATTTGTAAGCCTGCTCATCTTTTTACCACGTTTTACCTCCTATCTTCTCATGGGTGTATGTGTGGGGGTGTGTGTGTGTGTGTGTGTGTGTGTGCTTGTGCTCTAGGTGTTGTATGTGTATTGGCACTAACAGGTTCCATTATTTTTGTCCATCATCAGGGCGCTTTTAAGTGCTGGGGCCCAGGTACAGATGACATAATCTAACACCACTGTCTCCTACTTTTCCTGTGGGTTAATGAATGAGGCCAGGCTTTTAACCACGTTTTGCCCAGGCAGGAGTTAAACCCAAACCAAATATCATAGATCAGCTCTGAGTGTGTGCACCTCTTCTTTTTTTTTTGGACAAATGACGGGAATGAGAGTCTAGATGAAGGTGACAAACAGGAAGAGAAATAAGATCATGACAGAGAGCAGTTATATGGGGGATGGTATGGAGATAGGTGGAAATGAGATCCATAGAAATATGAAGGAAGATTGTTTGCACTTGTGTTCCCACCTGTTCGTCGTAACTAACGCGTCCTGTTAACTCTAATATCACTGATGAACCATGAGAACTCCAGCGTGTACAGATCTACCTCAGGTACATTTACAGTTACACATCCGGTTATCCTTTTAACCTTAACCACTGCCTTAACGCCTTTCAAATCTTTTTTCCTGAATTAGCTTCGATCACACTCTTCTTTCAGGAGCCCTTCATTTTGCCCTTCAACCAATTCCTTCTCTGATGCCTCTGACCTATTTCTTGAACCTGTGACTCGGTTTCTGGTGCTCGGCATCCTCCCACGTGAATACCCTAAAGATTGAATACCCTAAAGTCTTTTTTTATTTTAACTAATACAGGAACCGAAGCAAGTATTCCGGGCTGGGGAGAAAACACAGACTGCAATGTTCTTTAGAGCTAAATCCCTACAAGGTAAGATTGGATAAGATCAGATTAGATGCAATTTAATTAAACTGGTTATATTCAAATCCATTGAAGGAGCTGACAACTAGCTCAACACTTTAACCCAGAAATCACAGAACTGCAGTTTACAACATGCAAAAACTCTACGAAGCGCTCAGGCAAGCTAACTGCTGCGTTCCTGTCATGTGGGAGAAGTTGAGAGGATGGGAGAATGTCCCTGTGATGTCCGAAACTGAAAAAAAAGTTCAACTTTTCAGAAAAGCAGCAAGTGATGTCAAGTATGTGTGTGTGTGTGTTTTTTTTTCTTGAACCACTCATATTGCAAGATGTAATTTAACCAAAAAATAACAACGTGTCAATTCTGCACCAATGTGTGATGTGACATCCCACTTGACCTGTGACTGCACACAGTCCAGTCGCACGAGCAGCTCAAATTCTTGTTTTAACGGATGGTTTTGGAGACGGATACAAGTACGGATGTCTTTTATTAATTGCGAAACACGCAAGAACAAGGGCTAGGGCTGTGTAACAAAAACACAAACTCGACAAGCATGGACTCAACATAAACATGGCACGGATAGGCTGACAAACAACGCCGCTACTTACAGCAGATGCTAGACAAGGAGACTTAAATACTAGTGATGGTTGTGCGTAAACGTGGTCCGGGTGTCATGTGACTTGATGCATGACGTGAACATGTTGTGTGCAGTGGCTGATGGGTGCCGTAGTCCCGCGCCGCTATCAGTGCTAACCTGCCGCTTGTGAGTCACGTCAATGCTCGACAAAGTCCATATCCCAGATTACACCACGGCCTACAAACATGGCCGCCCAGAACTACAATCCCCAACACACAGCTTCACATCCACGTTCAAGCTTCTAATCAAGCACACCTGGACTCAATCTCACACACACACACGATACAAAGTATCGCTCAGTGCCTGCTGTACCAAGCCTTTGTTTACCGTGTTCCATATCCTGGTTCTTGATCTCGTCCTTTTTTTTTCTGGTTTCTTGTTTCTGCTTTAGCCCTGTTCAGTCTGTTTGTTGATTGCCTGATTATCTGCTTGCTGTCGACAACATTTGTGCCTCACAATTTGGATTTATTTGCTTGTCTGCTTTGAATAAAGCATTACCTGAAACTGCAGTCATCTCTGCCAGCCAACTTCGTGCTGTTCTGCCTCCAAGGCAACAGCAAAGACAAACAACCTCCTCGTCACCAGAGTTACCCAAGTCTGCCTTCCTGACTATATGAACTCTCTTCTATAGAGCAAGCTAGGCTAGGTACTTAGCCACTACTGGATATGACTGGGAACAGCGTTGTTACGGTTGCAGTGTGTGTGTGTGTGTGTGTGTGTGTGTGTGTGTTGAGTGAGCTGCGTGTTTTTCACATCAGCACAAATGATGCCTGAAATCAGCTTCGAGTTCTTTAAGGGTTCTTCTGTTGCCCTCTGAGGGAACCCTTAAAGGTTCTATGTAGAACAGAGGGTGTAATATGTAATATCATTGTCTTTTCTATTCGTTTTGTATCCACACTCCATGGCAGCTCTACCACTTACTAAATAATTGTACTTCGCGTACGGCAGAGATTTCAGAAACCCACTTTCAGTAAGAATTTGAGGAAACATGTATTGAATGTTTAATCTTGTGTGAGTGTGTGTGGTGTAACCTCATTTATGTCGATGCAGCCAAAAACAATACAGTCAGACCCACTATGGTATCAGTATCAAGGTGCCTGTGGCCAGGCCAAAACTAAACGTGCTTAGCCTTGTTCAAAAAAGTGGAGCATCCTGGCTTGACCACGAGATACACACAAACACACACAAACAAAAATGGACATTACTCCCCACTTATCAAACATATCCAGCTGTAATAAGTACAGATTCTATGAAATATGCTTATGTATGCAGTGTGCATATTTACTGGTGCTTGGCAGAGGGCTACAGGATTTTTTTTTTTTTGGAAAGTCAAACACCCATCTGAAAGACCCTGCTGTTGGGCCTCCAAAGTGCCGGCAGCAGATAAGGTTTTACGGTGTTAACCTTCTGGAGCCAGAAGTGCAATTTTGCAAACCACAAAATCAACACAGGCCGTGATGGACAGAAAAAGGGAGCAAGGGGAGAAAAGAAAGCAAGGTGTGTTTATGAAAGGCCTGGACAGTGAGGTGGCAGAAACCGGCACAAAAACGGATCATTGTGCGTCAATTAACAGCGTGCATGTGGACCTGAATCCGCGTAAGTCTTACGGGCTTTTAACACAGCCGCGGCGTGTTTTAATAGAACATGACTTTGATTTGCGCTTGAGTGAGAGAGTGTCATTTCGCAAGAAAATCTATAAACATGGGAAGAATGTAATTTTTTATTATTTTAATGTCTATTGAATTACTTCATGATATATTTCGCACATACCTTCAGTTATCGAATATGTAAATGGTCAGTCCAAGAGCTCATTGCTCTGCAGCGGAGATTGCTTTTATTTTCCTTTATTTTAAAATGTCACACACAGGCAGATGGATTAAGTTAAAGATAGATTAATAGATATACGCAATGCTTTTATGACAGTGTTACAGACCTTTATATAACAGACCTTTATTTATAGGATTTTGGACATTTGTAAAAACGTTACCCACTGTTTAAATGCGTGGAATTATTCCTTGGTCTTTTGAAATGGATCTGTAGTGCAGAGAAAAGCTCATATATGTATATATATATATATATATAAATATAGGGATTAATCTGCTTTCAAATATATAGTCACTACATATAACAGGTTTCTCTCAGCACTAGCATTCAAAATAAACATATTTTTGTCATGTTCATTTAATTTTATTACCCACACAAGATTTCAGCCAGGCTAAAGCTGTAACTCAGCATTAATTAATAGTATAGAAATGCACATTTCCTTGATGCAGGGGAAGCATGTATACGTTACATTAAGTAGCCATGATCCAATTATGGCCGGGCTGGAAAAGAAAGGGATAAAATGCATTTAAAAAAAAAAAAAAAAAAAAAAAAAATTGGCCGCAAAATTTATAGACTGAAAACAGAGCCGCTGTAACAAAACACTGAACCATCGAGCAAACGCAAATTCTGAAATCTTTAAGAGCAGGTCAGGGAGTTATAAATTTATTGCCTTTTAATAGACCGTTCTCTCTGCAGGATTTCGGGGCTGTGCATGATGCCATACCACTAAATATGCGTGTGTGCTGTTTCATATTTCCCACGGCTCTAAAACCAGGCCTCACTATTTCTCCTCTGCTGCCTTTTATTGAGGCCACTACCTGAAGGTTGGACCCCTCTCTCGGACCCGAGACCTTAAAACGAGAGGATCGGCTCCTTTGTTATGTTTCTTACACAAACGCATTCATGTAACGTTGTACATGGATTTCATCCACTGGTCCCAATCGTTCTTTTATGTGATTATGTGAGCCATGTGTTAAGAACATGCTCCCTGAAACGGCACGCGTGAATTCAAGCACACACTTGTAGGTGAGGTATTATCAATGTGCATGCTTTCAAACCGATGATATTTTTACTTGATAGAACATTTAATAAGCACTCTTCTATTCGGTTTTAGAGTTGGAGATACGACATCCATGGCTGTGATTGTGACGCCGCACTAAAGAACCGATCCGTCCTCAACACTGTCTCACCGATTCCTACATGTTTACACAGTATCAAATCCCCGAACCTTTTTCCTCGCTCCAATTAGATGCACTAAATCAGAATGTTGCTTGTTTCGCTTTCCTCTCTTGATTTGGACAGACAGAGTCAATTACAATGTGATACTGTTCAGGTCACTGTGGGCTGCAGGCTGCTAATGAGCATATGCAGCTAGGGGCCATGTTTCCATGGGTGTTTTACCCCAATTTGGACACAAGGCGCTCTACTGTGCATGTGTGTGTGTGTGTGTGTGAGACAGAGACAGAGACAGAGAGCGAGAGAGAGACAGTGAGTGTGAGTAAGTGTGTGGTCTGTGCGTTTCCACAAGCACACCTCTCCCGGTGAACTTTGACACAATCCTGACTATTTGTACTTTTTTCCCCCTCACACGTCGGGGTCATGGTGCACACCTGTGCTCAGGTATAATCACAGTTTGGTGACGTTTCTGTTCTGATGCACCTACCCAGAAATGAACACACACACACACCTGATAATTATTGTGAAATATCGACTTGAATGAAATTACTAATGCGGGTAGCACTTTAATATACAGTCTACAAATAAGCATATATATGAATACATAACTAACGCATAAATCATGAATTAATACATTTACTAATCCTTCATTATCAGGAAATAATGAAGTGTATATGTTAATGAAGTGTTAATATGTTAATGAAGTGTATATGTTAATATGTTAATGAAGTATTAATATGTCAATGAAGTGTATATGTTAATATGTTAATGAAGT
>CM040986.1:3939309-3968234 GCA_022985145.1 Pangasius djambal | reverse complement strand
TTTTGCACACATCTTGTCCAAGTTGAAGATGAGATCATTGCTTACCAACATCATCAACCAAGGCCTAAAATGCTCTGTCACTGATGGCACTGACGCTGTGTCTATGCTTTTTTATAGGCTTGGTGAAATAAATGGAAAACGCAAACCAAACCACTACAGCGAAAATATTTATTTATAAAGTCACCAGAGAGAGAAAAAAAATAATGCTACATTTACTTATACAGGAAGCAATGAGGTAAGGATAGGTATGACTTCTGCCTCATTTAACCTCAGCTTTAATCTCAAACAATCTCTGTCTCTGTCTGTCTCACTCTTACTTTCTGTCTATATCCTTGCTGGCCCTGTCCTGCCATAACCGATTCAGGCACGGTGTTATGGGAATGGTTCTATGGCGACTAAAGGCCGTGTTTTGATTGGCACCTCGTAACGACTCCAAACTCCACAACCGTCGGCCAGACTCGCAACATTCAATCACACAACAGTGCTACCATGGACACCAAAATGAATTAAAGGCCATTGTTGTTATTGGAATATCAACTGGACTTTCCATTCTCGGAACTGTAATAAATTGAAAGAAAAAAAAAAAAAAAAAAAAAAACTCAATGACTTCGTTGGCACTAGTATTTAATAAATAAAATGGTTCAGAATCCTAATGTTTTGCTGACTATAGCCTATGTGTAAAAAAAAGGCAGATATATTGAATCAAAATGGTAATATTAATCTAATACTTGATTTTGTGGCATTTTAAATTGATTATGGCTTAATGATACTACTTATACAGCAAACCCAGAAAGTCATGCCTACAACCCCTTCTAAAGTAAAAGAAGAGTCATTTGACATAATTTGAAGGGGTATTAATCATGCAGCTAACACATAAAGCAATGGTGGAGCCGGATGTGAGTCGGGAAAACAACCTGCAGTAGCGTCGTATTAACAACATCAAAACAAAACCGGACTAGAACATTCGCAAGATTTTCAAGATTTTCCATTTGAACGTCATTCCCCACAATGAAGCTTCATCACGGTGTCACCGCAGAACACCAAACCTTTCATCAGAGTGCGTCCATGCGTCCGAATGAAGCCTGTAAAAACAAACACTAGCGTGTAGGCCTGCATTTCTTGCGCTCGTGATGCCACACTCTAACGCCGCAGACAGAAGTTACCTTTGAGCGCGGTTTGTGGAATCAACTTCAGTGACATTAGTCTCGACCTCAAATGCGAGAAGTATATATAGAGAGAAAGTGCAGAACTGGCTCGGGCGCAGAATAAATGGGTGATTTCATCTGCAATCCACACAAACAGCACAACGGCAGCATGGCTCCAACACGCTGCAAACAACTGCGAAAAACAAATAAACCCACATACAAACAAGCGAACGATGACTGATTTATGTCAGGCATAGAGGCGCTCCGTTTGAGCTCCACTGGACGCGGAGCAGCTTTTGTGGCCGCAGAATTTGGCAGCAGCAGCGGGATGTTACGAAAAAAGAGAGAGAGAAGCAGACTGCTGAGAACGGCTGTGTAGAGCGTTATAGAAATGGTCTTGTGCCTGAACTCAAGGCGATACCACTGCAGTTTCCAGGCTTACATAGAAATACATGTTTTAATGCGAAGAAGAGATTGCGACAGCAGTGTATCACGGGGCCAGTTCGGTGCCGATTCACTCGCTTCTGGGTTTCAAGTCGGTCAAACTGCAGCCTGGGACCTCCGATGGAATTTCTGTTGAATAATTGCAGTGAATTAGAGAATGGGGAGAATGACGGACACCGGTCGTGTCGTTTATTACGGACGGACACAGTGCGGACAGAGAGCAAGCTGAAGAACCGCAAACTGACTGCAACGGTGTTTCTTCTTTCCTTTCTTTTCTTTTCCTTAAAAAAAAAACAACAACAACTCCTTTTTACTGGCGTAAAACGCGAGAATTAGAAAACGACGAAATTAATCACGGTGTCGCAGAAAACACTGTCTTTTCATTGTTTCTTTGTTCAAATGAAACGCGAGCTGGTATCGTGTTCCTGAGCAGTTCAGTGGTGCACCGAGTGCACCGTGCCTCGCTGCTCTCCAAATGGAAGCGTTCATGTTTTATTGCCACCCTCACTTTCATGGCCTGCCAATTTGGCTCCCTGAGTAAACAGTGTGTACGAATTGCTGATAATTGGAAGAGTCGCCAGCAGCATGGGAGAGAGTTCATAGATCATAGGTCAATGTTTTTGGGCTGCTGGCCAGCTGCAAATGGGTCAGCACTCATTACGAACCTTTCGTGTGGACTTGCACCTGAGCTGTCACGAGCATTAAACCCGTTTAAAACACGTTTATTGCGCATTGTGACCGCTTTCCTCATGCTTAAACTGGGTGATGCAGACTGGTAGCAAATGTTAACAGAGAGTGATTTAAAATAGAGCTCTGTGCTCACGCTTTCTATGAGACTCATATTCAAGTTCTCAGTTCTGTGACTGTGTTCACACTTGTTTAATAATTCTTCTGCATTCCGGGAACTGGGCATTAAAAAGCATTTTATACCACAGCACTACTGAGCTCGTGAATCCGAAAGGTTAAAAGTGGTTGACTAATTGTCTGTATCCGGTGTCGCGCTGAAGAGGATGGGTTCCCGTTCGAGTCTGGTTCCTCTCAAGGTGTCTTCCTCATGTTGTCTCAGGGAGTTTTTTGTCTTGTCACTGTCTCCTCGGGCTTGCTCACGAGCAAGCTCAATCTACATCCATGGCTCTGTAAAGCTGCTTTGTGAAAATGTAGATTGCGATAATAAAACTGACTTGAATTATTGAATATATCGCTGATAAATAATTCAAACCACCCACTGCGCTGCAGTCCAAAAGCAGTTAACTTCTCGTCTTTTCCACATTTTCTATTCAGTTATGACCGTGTGGATGCAATGCAATTCCCACAATGTACGCGTAGTCTAATCAAAGCTCTAATCCTCGGCATGGTCATTTTAACCCACCATAATTACACATTACTCCGTTATACTGTCTCCAGTCGGAGTTTGAACCATAAATGCCCTGACAGGCAAATACACCACTAATAGTCATGTTAGTCATTTTGTGATTGGGGCGTCAGTGGCTGCTTAATTCCAGGCCACGTCTCCGAGCTGTGCCAATGTTACCCAGGCCTGTCATGTGCAGTGGCGCTTAATAAGTTGGACACAACAAACAAACATTAATGGTTCTTTGGGCAAACATTTGGGCAAGTCACTGAAAGCTTGCTGGCAAACATCCATACCCAGAGTGCCTTGCTTCCCTGCCTTGATCCACCTTTCTTATGTTCTGACGAATTCTTGTGCTTCTACATCCAGGAAGAGTGGCTCCAGTCCTGGAGTTTGGTAATGTTCCTGCTCAAAGACACCTCCTAACCCTGGTGGTTAACTGCTGCGTGACTGCGAGTTAAATGTTGCCTGTATCAAAAATTGTAAAAGCTTTACCGGAATCTGTCACTGAGCTGAGCTCCTCCGTTCTGCCTAATTGTGTTATAGTTCAACAATTGAGGCAAAAAGCTGTTTGTTCACATTCATCTATTTTAATTCACATTTTACTTTTCATCGTTTTCATATTCTTCCACTCTCGCCAATGCGTCTTGAGAATCAGACGCACTGGAGAACTGGATGTACTCTCTCTCCCTCTCTCTCTCTCTCTCTCTCTCTCTCTCACACACACACACACACACACTGTTTGTAAGCAAATATTTGATTTTGCTTCAACTCTGAAACTCATTCCAATATGACATAAATCCATGCCATTTTCCACTAGATGAAATGCAACAGACTCCGATTGGTTATCGCTTTTCAAGTATTACAGCACTGCTTGGGGAAAAGAAGCATGCCAGATATCCGAAGTAGACCAGCATGCTTTGCACTCCAGATCCCACAGGGCCTCAAGCCTCGCCTTGCTGTACACACAGCCAACGTTACTGTACATCTGTTACTGCGCTCCTAGCAATTATGCTAGCATCCAGTGTATCTCTCTTAGGACCCGATGTACATACGTGAGGAGGCACGAAACGAGGCAAAATGTGACTTAATTCGGGTGCAAAACGCACTCATAATGTCTGGAGCTCACCACACAAACTGTAGCTAAGTAATGAGGCAGAGATCTCTGCAAGAGACGTGTCCGGACCAGTGTTAGAAAGCTCCATAATTAAGCCTGGAGGCCATTAATGAATACTAAAATCTGACATTCACATTAATGACATGGCATATTATACAATAATGTGATATCATTACTAACTATCTATTATTATCCACGCTGTACACTGTACATAAATCCATCCTGTGAAAATCTGTAGAGTCTATCATGCATTGGTATTATAATAGACTAGATTAAGATTAGGCTTTTAAATAAATTACATAAAACTCACACCTCGGTGACGGATACATTTGAACATAAACTTAACATGGATAACTTTAGGCGAGTGTTTTTCTATTTGATGTTGGCTATCATTGAAGCCACGAGTTAAAAAGCACTATTAGTAAGAATATCATGTCTTTTTTTTCTCTTCAGACAGGATTTAAAGCTTGGCACTGAACAAAGTGCTGGGTGACTGGTTCGGATACAATGTTTTCGTCTATCACGACTTCTATCACGTTGCTTTGCTGCGCGATTAGAGTGAACAGTTCTTTCACGGAGGTCATAAATGATCTCTTATTATTATAGACTGTCATAATTAAATAGCATTTATGAGAATGAATGAAAAATAGCCCAGCCTGTGTTGACAGTTCAATTCAAGTCAATTTTATTCGCATAGCGCTTTTAACAGTGGACATTGTCACAAAGCAGATTAACAGAAATAAATACATTCGAATGAAATTAAATCAAAATAAACTGTAAACGTGTGAATTGATCCCTAATGAGCAAGCCAGAGGCGACGGTGGCAAGGAAAAACTCCCTGAGACAATATGAGGAAGAACCTTTGAGAGGAACCAGGCTCAAAAGGGAACCCATCCTCATCTGGGTGATAAAGGACAGTGCAATTATAAATAAATCCCTTCTATAACTGTGTACTACATGGTCAAATAGTTCAATTGTGCAACCAGTAAATTCATTACAGTTTTCATATGGAGTCTGGTTTGTTGAACCTATCCACTGTCCACTGATGGAGACCTGAGTGTAAAACTGCAGCCCCAAAGCCACCAGAGCAATCCGAGTCCCAAGCCATCACAGTACAACTCCTCGTATAAGATCTCCAAGCTACCTCCATGGCCCCCAAGCGACACCATCCCCAGCAATCCCAATGATCTTCAGGCCGTCCATGTGGGGCCACGCCCAACAGCACCGAGTGATCTCTAACCGATGAGAACTCCAACCAGAAGTAGGGCAGCAGAATGGATCAGGCAGGTCCGGAGAGCACAAGGGCTCAGGATCACTGGTATCTCAGGAGTAGCGTGTGTAGCTCGACAAAAACCTTTATCCCATAATGGTTAAGGACAATGTACTTTGCGTGCAGAGTGCAAGCAGGGACTCTGGCAAGACTAGCCGTGACAGTAAATAAAAGGGAGAGCCAGAAGGTAACACAGACATGAGGGCGCCCTGGGACATAAAGTGTCCGACAACTCCACGGTTCACGACCCTGAGTGAACGAGTGAGAGTGAGGGAGGCGACAGCATCCAAACATCCCAGGTCACCGCAACACTCTATGCCTGTGAGCCCTCCAGACCTGCCCCTTTACCGCCAATTCTGCCGAAAAACCACTTACCTGACAACGCTGTCTACAGGCTACTGCTCTGAGGAACACACATGACACTAATTTACACCAGGTTTTTGGGACACAAATTCATGCTCAAATATGGCCACCACTAACTGTCCAGAGAAGTTGAAAGGATAATGTAATCAGTCACACTTTGTCCCGTTCCACATTTTCCTGCATCTCAGTTTTTAGCCATCCTTTGTAAATTGCATATGTATGAGTGAGAGAAGCACACACTGCATGTCTCTGTGTGCATGGTGCATAAACGGTACCTTTAGATTTGTACACCAGGTTAAATAACACGCTAGGTTGTTTGGGCAAAATGCAGCTAAATCACAATGCATTCATTTTGCAATTTGTATCTCTCTAATATTAAGTTTCATTGCAGGTTCCAGCAGGATCTCAATTTCGCTTGACTCTTCATTCTGTTGTAACTGTGCGCTCTTATGTGTTCTATCAAGAAGCACTTGCCTCAAACTCATAGCGGTATAGCAACATCGTCTAATGTTGCCAGTAACGCAAAATCATTTCCATGAGGCTGAGGAACTTGAAATGAAACGATTCATCTCAAGAGCCAAAATCTTGTACTTTGTCACTCAACCAGATCGGTAATACAAAAATGATTTCCGTATGGCTGAGGCCCGCCAGAGTTTGGACTTGTCTAGGTGATTTTCTAGCTAATGCCTTTGTCACTGAGTCAACACAAACTACAGTTTCGTAGGAGCTGCAAGACGGTGAGTCACCAGTAAAAAAGCTTGGCAAAGGCAAACCGAGGTACGAGACAATGACGCAAAAATAAAAAGCAATAATATAGAAATAGCATAAGCTATGCCAGCACAGGTGGGAGCAGGATGCAGAGCGCTAAGTGATAAACAGAAGCGCGGGCAGATGGTGGAAGAAAAAGAGCCCAAACTTTTCAGCAGGTGTAGGATGACCAGTGGGAGGAGGTGCGAATTAAAGAAGTAGAATCTGAGGGCGAGTCGAAGGCAGAAATAGAAGTAATGACCGCAGCAGGAATGAAGGGAAATAAGTCCGCGGCTGATATAAATGTAGAAATTGCGGTAGCTATGGCGAAAAGCATTAAAAACCTATATAGCAGCCATTATAGCTCCACCACCTGCTTTGTAACACACCCACCATGATCCTTAAAGGAGCGAGATCGTCAAAACAGATTGCACATCGACTCAGTGTGATTTAGAAAACTGTTTTATGCCCCTCTTGGTGCACACGAGGCTTTGTCTCGAACTTTTAAAGGGCCGAAGGAGCGAGAAAATCTCAAATGGCCTCAACTTTTGACTCTTGTACACTATGTCTTGACATAGGTGGAGGAATGTTCATAGAGCTTGTCTGTTAATTGGGAATAACTTCCCTAAAGAGACCCTGGAGAGTCACTCTTTTTCTCCAGACCTGTCAGCACTCCTTTCAAATGGGGATTTGTCTTATTTCGGAGACCTTTTTTGCCATTTAATATGAATCCCAGGCTACAGCTGCTGGAGTGATCAAGGGAAGGAAAGCTTGTAATGCGTTCTGGCCCCAATGGCCTCCTGCACTCATCTTCATTACCATGGAACCCATAGGATATTGACCAAATTCTTTGAAATGTCTTGTATAAAAAAAGATACAAATGGTTCAAGTCAGGATGGGGCTTGAGCTAAAGCTAGCTCTTCTTATGGCTTCAGATAAATTCACTCACACTTTTCAAATGTTGTGTGCAGTCAGACCTGAGCTTTAAAAAAAAAAATCACAGAAAATTAACAATTTCTTTACCGGTTCTTTTTCAGTTCTCTTTCAATTACAAAGAGTAATTTCTAGAAACTACAGTTATTAGCTACTACAATTGACCAGTACATGCTAGTAAACGAGGCAATCTTGTTATTAAAAGATATTTTCCTTTCCTTCTCTTGAGTCTTTGCAAATTTCATTATTTTTTTTATTCAAGTTATTGGACTATTACAATTACCTGATTAAAGGTCATCAGTACGCAAATATCTGACCATAAAATGGAATTCAGTTCATATCTACACATTTGTGTCAGTGATATATATATATAAGTATAGAAAATAATTATGTTTTTGGAATTCTGTAAAATCGCTCACTGAACTGCAGAGCTATGAGTTAATATTTGCAAGGCGCAGAGGCCTTAAGTGTTTCAGTTGGAGCGGAGGAATTTCCAGGCATCATGAAGAAAAATATTTAGATTCGAAGTCCTCAAATAAAATAGATACATTGAGAAGCGGTGTCATGGACCACTGAGAAGTGGAGAGTCAACTTCCTGTCCTCTTTGTGGCTTGGCTGAGATCTCAGAAAATGGCCTTACCTGCATTCAGGCTCAATTTATTTTTTTGGAGGAGATACAGGTCAGAAACGGAGTCCTCTTAGGAGGAGAAGAGCTGGGTTTCAAATCAAACAGTTCTCTCACTCAGTTGACTCCTCCGTCTTATTTATGAGTGTACCCATAAAAATGGCTTTCAGTGACAGTGGTGAAAAAAAAAATCCCTCCGTTATGTCGGACACAATCACGACTTTTATTCTCATTTATTTTACTGACTGACATGTTTTCTTCTATCAGCTGAATGACCGGTTGGTTAATTGATTAATTGGAACAGTATACATTGCCAGGCAGAAGTTTTCAAACGCCTTAGGTTTAACTATTATTACTGCAGAACACATTAAGAAGGACACAGAACAGCGATTAAAGAAAAAAGAAAGCTTAGTTTTTTGTAACTTATTAACAGGTGGATCCTATTCTTTCTCTAAATGGATGTAAGGACAGGCACACTTGCAGGGTAAGATTGTTAAGCCTATAGATTAAAGATTCATAGACAGCACTAGTATTAACTGTAAAACATAAATATGTGATATGCTACAAGTGCCTAATTATAACGACTTTTCCTGTTAGACAAGCTCTACGTAGTCTCTCTATAGATTACTAGCGTCTCAGTTTCGGTAAACATTCATAATAACAATTTCTCGTTGAAGTGTCAGGGCATATTAGGCTAATCCATATTCTGAAAAAAAAAAGATATATATCCAGTTCAACTTGCTCTCAGTGGTTGGAGAATTGTTTTCAGTTTGCAGTCGTATTCCTGCCTATGTACTCTTGTCTGAGGTGTTTTAACCGTATTGCATTCGTATGTGTATAAAGAAGGGATTAGTCAGAGACTCAACCAAGAGGCCAAGGGTAACGCTCAACACGATGCTTCCACCACCATGCTTCACTTACAGGAGGAGCCATGTTGGGTTTCGGCAAAACCTAGCACTTGGTGTCCAAGCTAAAAAGTTCCATTTTGGTCAGAACCATTTTTCACATGTTTGCTGAGTCTCGGCACGTCTCTTGGATTTCACGTGACTCGCCATTCTTGCATAAAATCCAGCTTTGTGGAGTGTCTGGTCTACACTGAAAAAAAAAATATATATATATATATATATATATATTCAGTGGTTCAGTAAATATGACAAAAATAAATGAGCGATTTTTACAATAAATAAATAATTAAATAATAATAATAATTATTATTATTAGGATTACTTAAATGCCATAAGTTCTGCACTAAATTAATTTATATGCGCTACTGGGCTAAAACCCAACGTGCATCTTTAACTTACTTTACCGGGTTAAATGTAAGTTGCAAGTGCTCACAAAGCTAGAATTAAAAATAGAAATGATGCTAACTTGAATCGATTGCATGCTAATGTGGGGGCGTGGTTTTCGATCTCAATTTGCATATACATTAGCAGAACTTTAAACTGATTGAGTGGTAATTATGGGTCGTTTTCACTAAATCTCGTTTTGCGCTGGCTTTAAGGCCTAAGGCTACTGTATTTTGAAATGTTTTGAAAGATCGAATGTTTCAGTAAAGTTTTCATGGTTCACTTTCTTTGTACTTCTCGGTCAGGTGTATGGGACACGTGTGTGTGTGTGTGTGTGTGTGTGCGTGCATGTAGTCCTGTTGGGATTTGCCGGTTCAGTCTTTATAAAGGCTGATATATGTGCATGTACCTATTGGTCTTCTACTTCTGGGTGGAACCTTTCATGATGTTAGTGGCCTTTAAGTTGCGATGATGATAAATGGTTTACAACAGCAGACATTTTCAAATGGGAGCAAGAATATAATATTTAGATGATCTTTAACTTTCACAGTGTTGAAATTTACTTGTCAAAAAGAAAAAGTTAAATTTACTTGACTAGCTACTTAATTTTCTTGTAAGAATAATCCTTGGCGCCTTGAAAACATTACGCAAAAGATTGGATCCGATATATAATCGATATATATATTTTTATCCGATATATATTCGATATTTTATTTAATGTTTTTCTAAATTAGAAAGGCCTGTTGGTTACTTCTCTGGCTAATCCCGTCTTTACCCAGTCAGATAGCCTGAATGTGACTGCTGTTGGCAGTTGTGCTTGTGCCATATTCCTTACATTTTTAAATACTGGATTTTTTTTTATAGCCAAACCTTGCTGGATACTTTTCCAGAACTTCGTTTTGAGTGTCGTTTGGTATTTGTTATGCTATTTGTGTAGGTATTTGCTCTGACAAACTCTAGGGCATTCCAAGAACTGGAAGTATTTATATTGAGATCACATGACACGTTAAATACACACGAGTCAACTTCATTCAACTGATTATGTACTTTACATAAATAAATGAAGGTTTGTCATATAGTTGTGAACAACTATGAAGGCATGTGTGTGTGTGTGTGTGTGTGTGTGTGTGTGTGTGTGTGTGTGTGTGTGCACATGTGTAATACATGACCTTTATTACCTCTAGCTCATCTAACACTGGTAATTCAGTCTTGCAGCCTTTGACATGTCATACTTTTCAGTGACAACATGCAGACCCTTAAATCACACTTGTTCCCATGAGCCTTCTTATATTTATAATGTAATCACTTTAGCAGTCAGCCAAATCCTCTGCCTTGTCAAATATCACATTGGGGGTTATATAACTACCAGCTGTTTTAGCATTAAATGGCCATGTAGATGCCTGTAAGCATTTCAGGATAAAGCCAAAACCAGATCACTTGTGACATCATTGTATATGGGACAGAGGATAAGGGTTCACCTGCGATTAGAATCTAATAGAGCGCCTGACCTTTGGGTATGAGTTACTTCATAAGACAAAATAAATGCTGCGTCTGCTCTGCAAAGATCCACAAACGAACTGCATCAAGAGTGTCATAAATCATTTTGATTGAACATAGATGAATAGTTGTAGCTGGTAAAGTGCTGGGATCGCACACACTCGGACCCTGAAAAAAAAGTGTGTTCACCTAAACCATAACTGATTAATGTAAGAGTTAATGTATAACAAAGCCCGGAACATTATATTCTACTTCGGGCTTCATTCTGGTCTTTTTTTTGGCAAATAGTATCTATTCGCTTAACAATGAAATGCCTACTTATGCATATAATATGAAGACAAATACATCCTTATGCATGCAAACTGATCTGCACGGACTAATACGCCATACATTATCCAAGCATATCCATTATTATCCATGCAGAAATCATCTTAATAAACTACTTTAGAGTCTAAAACGCTCAACACTACTTCAGTTCTCAGCTTTGCTGAATTCTTGTGCAGTAAAGGCACCGACCAGCATTATTTTAGTGTAAACATGCCACACCCACTGGAAAGCTGAACCGTATTAAAGCTGGATATGTTCGCATCCCGTTGTGCACAGACGCTGACAGATAGAAAGTAACTCCATTTTAAACTCCAGATAAGCATCAGAACAAAAAAAGCGATGCTTGGAGTCACGACTGTATTGAAATTGCAGTCAAAAACTGTTTTCCCTTATGCGAGCGAGGGAACTTCTGTCTGAAAATCATTAAGATTACTTTAAGATAAAACATTGCGTAACAGTTTAAAGTTGTAACCCAAGCAGCTCTGCTACACTTTCTTTATGCAAACAGCACGTTCCTCAGAGATGCTCTAGCATGCTCTTGTGAGACTCGCGGAGGTTAGTAAAGACGATGTTTTGATCCCCGGGCTGATCCCTGCGTTAAGGGTGTCACTGCCTCTTTAACACGCCTTTGTCTTGGCGAATCAGCTATCGGTAATGCTTTGCAGTACTGCTTTTCATTCATCGCACGAGGCCAGCGTGCCGCGCTGAAAAGCAAAACCTTCATCGCATTGCTCACATTAAGTCGCTCGATCTCTTCAGTTTTCAGTTCTTTTATTTCATTTAACGCCGATTTTGCATCAGAAGTGAACTCCTGGCTGTTATATTGCATTTCCCTTTCATCGGTGCAATGCAGTCATGCCACACTGAAAGGAAATCACTGTCCAACTATATTCATAAGCTGCGCTCAGGAGTGTAGCCGTAGATGAAGAAGGGGCGAAGGGCAAAGTGTCATTTTCCAGGACGCACTGTCATCCACATAAAGGTTTCTTAATGTAGAGTATAATGTAGTTTCGTATTGCTTCTTCATTAGGAATGAACTGAGCCTCACTCAATGCATTCACTTCTCCCCAAAGTCAATGTTAAATTCTTAGAAGACGTATCAACATAAATCAACAGTGGCAACACCAAAAAAGAGCCTTTCTAGATAAAAAAAAACGCATTAAATTGAAAACTTTCAGTTCATTTTGTCCAGTTTGCCTGTGGTTCTGCTTCACTTGTGCTTCAAAGAAAATGTTAATTAAAGGTAATAAGTTGAATTACTTTTCTCACCAAATATGTGGCATAATTATGTTGAGTAAAGTGTATCCGTATAACGATACTTAGGTACAAGAGAGAATATAGTAACTTACCTGGGGAGGCAACTTTTACATCATATTAATGGCACACATAAGGAGCTCTTTTGTTTACTGCAGTGAACCATTTAAGCGTTCAGATTGTTCTTTGATTTCTCACAGCTCTATATAAAAAAAAAACCAACCGTGTTTACCAACGAGGAAGAGTTTCTTCAAGAGTGTAGTGCGTTTCTTTTATTTTGCGATTGCACTAAGAATGATTGGGAATAAACTCTTATTCAATAAAACCATCATTGTAAGTCTTTTTCCCCAAGTCTCCTAGACAGTAGTGTAGCATATCGTGTAAATCTATAGGCTCAGTATGTTTGGGTCAGCGCTGCATGTATCTCCAGGGAGGATAGGCCGAACCCAATAAAGCAGCGGCGAGTGCGAGAGACGGGAGGAATGGCGCCAATTCTAATAAGAGAAATGCGGGCCTTAAGAAACCGCTAATAGTTCCTAAAGTTTCCTGTCCCATGAGCCTCAGTGGCAGGAGGGAGGAGGGCTAAGGCGGAGGCCGCTAATCAGTGTCAGGCTCCTGGAAGAGACGGCTTTCCTTGTGTGTATGTGTGTGTGTGTGTGTGTGTGTGGGTGTGTGTGTGTGTGTGCTGAGGAAAGGGTATATTGAGGTATCCTGGAGAGAGAGCAAACGAAAGAGAAAAAGCCTGAACAGAGTACTGAATATTAATGTTCATTTCTATCCTGAAATACAGCAGCCTCATTGGGGTGCTCATGGCCCAGCAGACTGCTTCAATGTACATGAAACCTGTTTTTTTTTTTTTTTTTTTTTAAAGGGAGAGCTCCACCCATGGGACAGAAAGAGGGAGAGAGTGACAGAGAGTGACTTGGCAGGCACCTATTTAGAAAATAAGGCTCAGTTCAGTAAAAGTTTGCATAATTTAAAAAGAAAGTTGTGGTCATTTTTTTGTAACTTTGTTATTATATGTATAGAATATGCAGGTGATGTATGTTATATGCAGTTCTGTGCAAAAGGCTCATGCAAAGACAGGCTGTAGAGTAAAGATGCCTTCAAAAATAATGAAATTAAATGTTTCGACATTAAAAAAAATACTGTAAAGAGCAGTAAACAGTAATAAATGAAACAAAGTCAATATTTGGTGGGATGATCCTTCGCTTTAAAGAAAAACAGTAGTCTCAGGTGCAGTGTGTGCAGGTTTATAAGGAAATGAGCTGTAAGTGTTACTGAGCATCTTGCAGAAGCAGAAACAGTTCCTCTGGAGACTTTGACTGTCACAAACTTGCTGAAGGTGCAAACTTTCACTGAAGCTCAAGAAGGCAAGACGATACATTAAGAGCCAGGGGGATGTAAACTTTCGAACAGGACGATTGACGTTAATTATTATTTTGTTAAAAGATCTTAACAGTTGTGTACGAATGCCTCAATTGTCCTCAGTGTGAAAAGACAGCTCTCAACATCATATAGCTGCTGCTGGAAAGGAGTCCAATATGCAGAAGATGCTGGAAAAGCAAAGCATGTGCAGGACCTACATCTGCTCTGGAGGAGGACTTTCTGAAGAACAGCGGGCAGTTTAACTGCTCAGGACAAACAAGGGACGGGTGAACAATAGAAGAAGAATCAAGCGGGTGTAAACTTTTGAACAGGTTCATTTGTGTAAATTCCGTTATTATTGTGTGTTGTGGACTATATGTAAAAAATAGCTTATAGTTAGGTGAAATAGCTTATTCAGGGCAGTACTGAATAAAAAACAAATCTTGTTAAGTCACTTAAAAAAAAAAGGGGGAAAAAAACGAATGTTGGATATTTATTGGTCATGGAATGGATGTTCTTGCGTTGTAAGTGGGATAGATGATACCACCGAAACTCATAAGTGCTTGTTGAACATCCAGATTTAGTTCCGCTTTGCTGTTATAATAAGCTCCACTCTTCTGGGAAAGCTTTCCACTAGATTTTGGAGCGTGGCCGTGGGGATTTGTGCTCAATCAGCCGCAAGAGCATTAGTGAGGTTAGGCACTGAGACACAGTCAGTGTTCCAATTCATCCCAGAGGTGTTCAGTGGAGTGTACACCATTCCTGGAACAGGGCGTATGAGGCCCATGTACTCGGGGCTCTTGTGTTGAGGAGTGGTTTCTGGACTGCTGGGTCACAGCCTGCACCCTGCACTTTCAATCCGAAGAGCCAAATCCACACGTGCAGGTAACCTGCCCAAGTGTACCAAATCTTTATGTTTCTTTGCGACAACATATAGTATGTATCTATTCCGTGAATGTGCTGCCAGTGTGTTTATGAATGATTTATTTATGCTTAAAACACCATTGGGATGTACAAAGAAATAAAAAATAATTCAGTAAAAAGGGAACAAAGAAAGGGGGAAAAATGTAAATAAAAAAAGAGGCAAACAAGTGAACATGTGGTGTTTTAAGTGATAAATAGTGTTGCGTGTCAGTGCAGGACAGCATGGCGCTCAGCCCATGGGGGTTAGATGATATTAACATATGCTAAGATGGACTGCCAAATTTTGGAGAATATCTTTGTTGCTTTGTAGAAGATTAATTTTAGATTTTATCTACTGAGCATGGGAGGGAGGATTGGGGCTCTTCCAGTGGACTAGGATGACATGCCTTGCCAAGAGTGTCAGCAAAGCCACCAGGTCAACAGTATCGGTTGGTAGTGATGGCCTTGTGGGCAGAACAGCAAACAGCACAGTTATGGGTAAAGCACGGATTTCTACAGAAGGAACGGATGAGAAAGATTTACAGATCGATGTTCAGAAAGGGGACAGTTCAGGCAAGATTAGCTGGGCCTTGATGACATTTATTGCAGTTGGGGTTGAAGTCTGTATAGATTCAGGCAAGGTTGCTTTTGGACCAGTTCGTGCAATAAACCACCTTGCCTTGTAAAACCCCATGATGAGCACATACGCAGTAGAAGTGATGTGGACCCAGTCCAAAACCTCATCCCCGTTTTCAGTGTCAATGTCAGTCCCTAGCTCTCGGGAGTAGATAGGCCGTAAGGTATCACTGTATGGGTATCATGTACATAGTATTCTGCAGTGTTTAGAAGTGGTGCCTGTGAGATTAAGGTGTACTTTTAGAATCTTGTCTAAGCTGGAGGAGTGTGGAATGGAGGGGGAAGTCAGGAAGTTTTTTGCGAACAAAGTCTTGAATTTGACGATATATCTGAAAAAATGGGCCTTCGGTAAGTTAAATGCCTGAATTAGTAGATCAAGGTAGGAGAATATCGATGTACAAATATGTTATAGAAACAATCCCATGTGCCTCCCATGCTGCATAGGTGCTATGAAGAGTAGGAGCAGAACCAAAGGATTAGAGTTTATAGGGGATAACAGTGGGGTATCCCGAAATCCAAAGTCATGTATGAGTTTAGCCCAGATCTTAAGGCAATTTTTAACATTTGCATTCATTTACGTACTTTAAAGGGGATGATGCAATAGAAAGACACAGAAGGGAGAATAAAGAGAAAGGTACATGAGATGTGCTTGATTTGAGCCGTGATGGTGGTTGGTCTAATTCATCTGTGTGAGACCGGTACAGTAGAGAGTGTATGTTTGCTGCCCAGTAGAAAACAGAAAATAGGGCAGAGTCAGGCCGCTCATTTGTGTTGTTTTCTGCAAAACTTTTTTCACAAATTCTAGGAATCTTCTTGTTCCAAATAAACTGCGAAATAGAACTATCAAGGGTGTGGAAGAAAAAAATTTGGAATGAAGACTGGAATACTTTGAAAGAGATAAAGAAATTTGGAGATGATGCTGTTAGGACAGGATCCAACCACCATGCTAACATCTTGGCTAATAACTATACCAAGCAATGACTGAAAGTTGCCACAGAAGATGGGATCTTTGTCGTTTTTTTTTTAGTATAATGGAGATGTGAGCCTGCCCGTAGAGTGAGGGGAAGCGTACCACATTTAAAGGATTTATAACATATATAATAATAATAACAATGGAGATCATTTGTCAGCAAACATCTGGTTGCACTCTGGTTTAGGGTGCTCTTAAGTCCATCTAAAATGAAGCGATCTTCAAATTAAAGGCACCGTCAGCCTCGATGGAGAGGAATATTTAGTGAAGTAAAGAATTGATCAAGCCGTGTGTCATCAGAAATAAAGAGGGCGATACAGTTCAGGGCGTGAATTGAAATGACAGGGAGAACGTGCCAGGGACACACAATGGAGGAAGATGTCAGCTATAACAACTGCCTGATCGGATATTCCTGCGGGGCTGTAAGAGCAGGAACTAACGGAAGGGAGTAGTTTGATGTCAGAAAGAAAGGAGTCGATCTGCCAGAATGTTTGGAGTACAGGGGAGAAAAAGAAAATTGTTTTGCTTTTGCATTAACAGCTGACACTTCATACTGCTCCATAAGCCACACAGGCCAAGACAGAAATTAAAGTCCCCATTCAGAATGAGTTGGCTAGAATTTAAGTCAGGAAAGGCAACTCATTGTCCTGATTAGGGCCATAGACGTTTGCAAAAGTCAGGTAAAAGCTAAAGATCTTTCCTGACACAATAACAAGGCGCCTGTTAGGGTCTGCTATTACTTTAGACACTGAGAATGGGACTGATTTGTGTATACGGATAGCTACACCCCGAGCCTTACTTGAGAATGAGGAATGGTAGAGCTGACCCACCGAACCACCCACCCATCCTTTATGAATTTTGAGGTGGTCTGATGGTTTGAGATGGGTTTCCTGAATGAAGGCAATTTTTGTGCTTATTTGCTTTAGATGATTGAGCATTATGTTTAATACTGTCGGTGAATTCAGCACTTTAACGTAATTCTTCCGCTTGCGGCTGAGAGTATGCTGTGCAAGTTTGGGCTGCCGCTTCTCACTGGAGCCTTTCTTTTCTTTTTTTCCTTTCTCGTTTTTGTTCAATTTTGTCTTGTGTTTGCAATTTTTGTCTTCATGTTACGGTTTGCAGTTTTAGTTCCGGTTGAGTTGTCCACTGGTCGCTGTTTGTGACGGAGCTCCAGACCTAGTTCTGAGCGGCGGATTCCCTAGGCCTTTCCCCCAGGTGCGATGTGTGCCTGTGAATTTGCTCGCAGTGGACTGGGTTTGGCGTCTGATCACTTTCCAAGTGCCTGCTGCTTACGCCGATGGCAGGCAGACTGGTGTTGTTCCGAGCATGCTCGAGGCTGCTCGGGGGTTTGTGCTCGTTTTGTGTGCAGCTCTCCACCACCTCGGCGCGGATTTCAGATCGATGGAACATTCCAACTGGTAAGCCTTAGTGCACCTCCTGGTGCATAGGTCATATTAGAATTCAACATGTATCAGGGTCAAAGGGTCTCTGTAAGATGAGGTCACTGCTCCACGGACTGGCAGACCACGCCCACAGATAATATAACACCATATCCCTACCCAATCCCTGCCCTGACCCAAAGCTCAGGCACTGGAAGTATGACCAGCAACAGAGCACACTCTGGTCAACAAACCAGTATATCCTGATCCTTCCTTAACCCTATAGCTCTATTCCTACATGAACAGAGGAAAACAATATACCGTAACATTTCTTTGAACATCTAAATGTGATTGAAAGTTGCAAGCACTAGTAATTAGAACACTGTTCTAAAACATAGCTACAGTTATCTGGGATTTGTGGTTCATGCTCACAGATGATAATGACAACAATAGACAAAACCATTCGTCTAGTCAATGTCAGTATATATGAACCAAAAATGAAAGAATCCACGTTAAACCAATGTTTACAAAAAGAAGGGAAGCTTTAGCCGGTTGTTAGCTGTCGTCAATAAAGCTGCACTTTGGAAAAGAGTTTTTGGTCATGGGTTAAGATGAGCAGTCATAGAATACATCATGTAAAGTGCTCCCTGGCAGCCGATTTAGTGCCATTGCTACCATAGACAGCCAATGACAAAATTCTGGCTGTGTCAGGGAATTTTATTCAAATTAAAATATCTCTGCTATGATGCCAGTCTAAAAGCCAGCAAATGATAATGCGAAGCTCATGGGATAGCTATAAATACTATAGCGACAAGAGCAAATTGTAAATGAAACATGCTAATGGACAAAAAGAATAGCTTTACTACCTCCCCCTTTTTTTTTGCAGGAGCCCAGCTCATGTTGATTTTCTTTAATCACAGGTCTATAGTTAGATGATCTTCATTGTATAATCGGACATGGAGAACATGTCTTCTGAGCTCAGCATAGCATGTTATAGAATTCGGCTAAAATTATATCTAGATCATTTCGGACAGATTTTATTGAGATCACAGCATTTTAATCTCAAAAGATGGCTGTAGTCACACCGGCTAAACTGACTTTATTCTCTCCTAGCAGAGAAAGCATCTACCAGCTAATCGAGACACAAAATGCTGTAAATGCGCATAACTGAATAAGCACTAGGCTGGGAAGAGTCTGAATGTTGAGCTCTTTGGTCCGTAAGCACTGCCACTTTTTGTGTATCTGTGTTCTAAACACTCACTTGCAACAAGCTCCAATGTACAGATTAGCAGTGAAACAAACAACAACAAAAAAGGGCTAAGCATGAATGGGAGGGTACTTTATCAGGCCCAGCCCTGTGTAAACATTAGCACCACTGCTATTTATTTTAATCTAGCGAGGTGGAAGGACCGCGACACAGAGGACTTGTTCTTCGGATCAGCTGGACAGAGTGAAAATGTTAGGCTGGACACTACAAATATTTATCCTCCATCATTTATCTGCTACGGTCTCCTTGTTTACTGTGTGCAGTGCTCACTTCCCATACTTTCAGGAGATCAAGACAAACCATCACAAAATCATATGTGAAATTGTAACGCTAATTATATCTGCCGATCAGATACTGCCATATTCAATTAATTTTTTTTTATCTGGTCCACTTTAAAATCCCCCCCCCCCCCCCCCCATTTTCTCCCTGATTTATTTAATTAGACATTTCCCACACACCAGTTAGGTCTAGCCTATCATACGACAGCTACAAATCAAGGAGTGTGAAGGCTATCTCCAAAACACAAGAAGCTTGCCATCTTTTTGATCTTTTTGAGTTGCTGCTCATGCTGCATCATGGGGCAGCGTAACACACTCGGAGAAAAGCCTTGCATGAGCTCACAAGCCTTCCATGGAAACGCCCATGATTGGCTCATGCCACTGTTATTGATAGGGGAGAGAGAATATGCCCTTCCCACCTGACAGCACAGCCAATTGTGCATTTTGCTCCGATTCTAACTTGTGATCCGGGCAATAGGGTGAACACGTTACTGTTGCGCCGCTCTGGAGCCCACGTTTCACATTCATTCCATGAAAAGTGTGTTCTGTTGACAGACAGGATGCTGATCTTGCATGTCATTCATTTGCATTCATCTCCTCAAAAGAGGCTTGCAAGGTAATGCCTAGTTTACTCCTGTAAGTGGATATTAATATGAGATCAGTATCAGGTATCAGCCAATCACCCACAGAGCGCTGAAGTCAGTACCAAAAATCAAAAAAGTGGGCTCAGGACAATCTAAGCTCCCATGCTTTTTTAAGCATGTCCTGATAAATGGCTTTGCTGCTTATAATGGCGGTGCTTCTGCTCGATTTTCCTCTTCTTTTTTCCCTTCTTGTATTTACTCCCTTCTTTGTAAGAAACAGATGTGGAGTCAGCAGGATGGTGCCCCTAGTGGTGAACTACCAGGCCCAGCCATCTTTTCTCCACTTTGATGACAGCAAAGAGAGCATGAGAACAAAACCCTATACAGATCGGGATGTCTGAACATTAGCTTTCTAAAACATCAGTGTTCTCTCTTCTTAAGTGAAGAGAGAGAAAAATTATTCTTTTAATCAGTTGGGAGTAAACTTGCAAACAGCACAGTACAATATCAATGTATATGTCAGTGTAACTGCTTTTGAGTGTCAGTTGCTTTTGTAACAGAAATGTATTAAAAGCATTCACGCTTCACATTTTCTCCACAATGACAAGAAGTTTAGGATTAGACCCAAGGCCAAGCCACCTTAACACCAATAGGAGATTTCATTTTTGGTCTCCACATCAGATTATCTCATTTCTTTCTAGCCCAGACTGTAGATTCATGCAGTCTATCAGTGACAGTCGTGTCAGGTGATTAGACAGAGTGAAAGTGGGAGTCGTACTGTAATGGCTTGGGACTGCGATTGCTGGAGTGGCTTTGGGGCTGCGGTTGCCACGAGCAGCTTCGTACTCAGGACTCCATCAGTGGACACTGGATAGATTTTAACCAACCGGACTTTTAACCAAACTGTGATGAATTTATTGGTTGCACAATTGCACTATTTGTCCATATAGTACACAGTAATAGAGGGGATTTATTTATAATCGCACTATCCGTTACACCCAGATGAGGATGGGTTCCCTTTTGAGCCTGGTTCCTCTCAAGGTTTCTTCCTCATATTGTCTCAGGGAGTTTTTCCTTGCCTCCGTCGCCACTGGCTTGCTCATTAGGGATAAATCTATATATTTACAATATATTTTTTGTGAATCCATTTATTTCTGTAAAGCTGCTTTGTGACAATGTCCATTGTTAAAAGCGCTATACAAATAAAACTGAATTGAATTGAATTGAATCGCCCCATAGATTTGATCTCCAGGATGGCATGGTTGCACAGCAGGAAACTCCAGGGTCCCCAGCTTGATCTTTAGCTCAGGTTTCACATGTCTTCCTCATGTCCACGTGGATTTACTCTCCAGACGGTCTCCAGTGTTCTCCAGACGGTTGGCTATGCTGTGAATGTGTGTGTGCACGGAGCCCTATGATGGACTGGCGTTGTATTCCTGCCTCATGCCCAGTATTCCAGGGCCAGGCTCTGGAAGCATTGTTACTGTAACCAGGATAAAGAACTTACTGACGAATGAACGCGTGATACGATCTCCATTTGGCCTGATATTTTTCAGCCCGCTTTGCCGACACATCTCTAACATGTCAGTGACTGAGAAGGCGCATGTGAAATGCAGTCACAGACGTAATGAACATGAACTAGGTGCACTATTTACTCAATCCCCAAAAAATGTCTTTGGAGATGAAACTAAAAGCAGACAGACTGAGCGCATATTTTATGCACGAAAGATCAGATGAAAGAACTGTACGTGTTATTGGTTTGAATGAAAGGGTTGAATGAAAGGGAAAACTTTTCTTCTATTTAGCATGTTTGATATTCTCAGGAAACACAGCATGAATACAGCAGAGCATTACAGACCTGAAATGCTTTAAGTGTGTGTGTGTGTGTGTGTGTGTGAGATAGTTTACATTATTATTATTATTGCCATCAATTATTATTATTATTATTATTATTATAATTGTGATATAATACATTACCCATCTCCTAGAGTGTCCTTGTTGATGGATATTAGATTTTAGTCTCCTATCTAATATCACGAACAGCCTCAACTGACATAAATCAGTTTTTATTAGCAACAGTAGCATTTTGGGGTATTCTTGCTCTTCCCTTTCCTCACATCCCCCTTAAAAGATGGAAAGATTTGTGACTTTTCTTAACCTTCGCTTTACCATGCCAGTTAGGAACACTGACCCTTTTACGGCAGCTACCTGGGGCTACGCGAACGTTAGCGCTGTGTGGAACTTGATGTGGCAATCATAATACTCAGCGCAGACAGGCCTCGTGGCCTAACAGAAACCGCAGACTGCCCCGTAACACAGTCGCAGCAGTCCTAACACTGAAACCTGAACCACTCTCCCCCGTCAGCCGTGCTTGAAGAACAGTATTCTCTGTGCTTCAGTACACAGAGCCACAGTAAGGAGTATAGGTCTAAGGATAAAGAGTCTCTGTGCATGACTGGCTCGTTTT
The DNA here is from genome assembly GCA_022985145.1 of Pangasius djambal. NCBI lineage: Eukaryota > Metazoa > Chordata > Actinopteri > Siluriformes > Pangasiidae > Pangasius > Pangasius djambal. Next base: position 3,946,020 of record CM040986.1, on the reverse strand, counting down.
CTTACACTGGTCATTTGCTATAAATAGAACGACAACAATTGAAAATGCATAAAACACGGCTCACGGAAATAATAACACTATAAAGATTATAAGTGACGAATTCCTTAAGGCATGTGAGAAAAATAGGTTGCATTTTTGACATAACAGTAGCTCCACCGTTGACCCTGTGAGTATTTCACTAAAAGTAAATACATTTGAGTACTTTTATCCTCCATTTCCATGAATGTCTTATTTTCTGTTAACCTTCAAAAACTGCCTGCCAGTAAAATTGTTCCCTTTATCTTTTCTCCACTTCTCCACTTATAAATTCGGACTTTCATAAATCAAGCTATATGGTGCATGGAAAAGAACAGTGCCTGCAAAAACAGCCCCGGATAATTACTGAAAGTAAGCAGTAATGAGCAATATTCATGCAGGTTTATGTCGGACCATAAAGAGAACGGACAGCATTACAGTTGCATTACACAAGACTGCCACTGCTTTGCTCAAGTATTTACTAAAATCTGTCATAGCTGAGAATTTATTGTGTTACCCAGCCCTCCTCCAGACATTTATCCTTAATTCAGGGCTGCTTATGGCTAGACCGTAACTGTCACCAATACTGCCTTGTTACCTAAACATCACACCAGGGTAACTTGAGAATCACATATGCCTTTCCCCAAAATAATCCAGCACACGCGAAACTCACTTTTGGAACAGTATCGCTGGGTTTCTGTGAAAAGGTAGGACAATCATACAGCCATGCAACCTTCACGTGGACTTCAGTATCGCAATTATGTCTGTTTTTATCATTAAGACCCCTTTCATGGACTGTGAGGTGATGAAGATGGAACTTGCAGCAGGTGTGATTTGTTTTCTAACTCACCCTTGTCTATGACCTCAGGAGTGAAAACTAATACCGCTCTCGCTGCGATGCGTCAAGCTGCGCTCGTCGCTCAGAGAAGCCAAGGCTCATGTTCTCGAGCCCAGTCTTGCGTACCTTGGCGTTGTTGTTGTGCTCTTTTCTCCAAAACACTCCATATAATTCAGCAGGTTGCCTGGCATATTCTTTCGAAGCTTGATCCCAATATTTAATAGCAGTCGTTGAATTCAGTGTTGCATTCAGTGACTGGTACTATAACATGAGGTAAATAGCCAGAGGTACACCTCTTAGGAACTTCATGGAAGACAAACAGGTTTAGGTTGTTGTTGTCTATAAGAGAACTATACTGTAAAGTTCGTTTGGTCCACAAGTCTGCGACACATCAGGCTCTATCCACTGGTGGAAAGTCCTTCACTGGTATGAGAATGTGTTAGAAGATGATGGTTTGTAACCATGCTCTCCAAGCCATGTCTGTCTGTCTCTCTCCCTCGATAATGTGACATGAGCCAGACTCCTTCTGCATAATGAAAAGCTGAGGTAGGATATATGTTAGCTTTGGGTGGGTGTGTGAGAGCACAGAGAGCACCGTGATGACAGGGTCTGGCTGGTGACCCCTGGAAAGCTTGATGGAGATGTCATCTAACGCTGGAGGTGAAAAGGTAAAAGTGACCAATGACTCAAGGAGAGGCAAGCGGGATTTATAGCCACACTAAATCCAGAACTAAAACCACCTTGGCTTTGAGCTTGCTGACAGGCTTAATTAACATTTCCTGCTATATCCGCAGTCAGCTCTAAAATTATTAGACTCTTATGAAAATGAGCCAAAAAATGAATAGGTTAACTGGATATGTTAACACATTCAGTTAGTGATATTCTGAACTACAGTACATAGTTTTATTTGAACACTATTTATTATTATTATTATTTATTTTTTTTATTTAGTAATGCTCAGTGGAAGAATATTCCAAGGTTTAAGGGGATGTAATAGATAAACATCTTCTGTCCCTGGTCTGTGTGTGATCCTCGGGATTAACGGTCGGCCTGGCCCAACGTAGGGAAGCGCTCAGGATGGGCTATACCGCTTCAGGAGATCGGCAAGATATATCAGCTAAACCATTTAGAGCTTTAAACGTCATAAAGTAGGACCTTGTGGTCAATGTGGAACTTACTAGGAAGGCAATGTTGCTTGAATATGTAGCTTTACATACTGTTTCTTTCCTGGTACCATGTTTTAGAGATAGGAATCAAATAATAAAACCGCATCAAGGGTTAATGCATGGGTCTTAACTGTAGCTTGGTATCACAAACTAGCCGTTAAGCTCTAGAAGAGCCGTTAAGCTCTAGGGTGAAACCTGCAACATTACTGCAGACAGACGTAGTACTCAGTGTTAGTTTAATCGACAGGGAGGAAATAGTAGGGAAATAGTACACTTCCCATCTCTTAAATCCTACTTACCCCCTGAATGTAGCCCATCTTTTTTCTATGCACAGTGTGTCGGCCACCCTCTGTCCTAGCCATATCAGAGGAACAGGACAACTGCAGGACCACATCTGGCCAGCAGTGACACTGACATTGTAGTGTGTGTGGGGCGTGGTTCGAGTGTATCAGATGCAGTAACAATACATCAGGCCACGAGCAAGCCACAGAAGCCGTTGGAGGTAGAATTCTTGTCAAATTCTTGTTGTCAGGTATATAGTGTGGTCAAAAATGGTTAAAACAAACAAACAAACAAACAACGAACGCGTTTTAACGAGCCGTTTTATTGCAGTACAAATAATTTGTAGAATTTAAAACAATTCCTGTTATTCCATGCACTAACTATAAATTCCAAATGGGTTTATATTCGAAATATACACAATATATTCACAGAGGTTTTTTTTGCTCTTTCGACATCAGGTACACCAGACAAAACAACCACCTCATACAATAATAATAACAAAAATAAAATGTGCAATTTGTGCGGTTCCTATGGCAACAAAAATGAATGGGCTGGGCTGTTGTAGTGATGACATCAGAATCAAGGGTCTGAGGCGTCTGTGGTAGTGCCTGAGTCAGCCTAGGTAATGACAGGCCCCATCAGTTTTTCCAAGGCACGGCTCGGCCCGGAGACCTGCCTGTCTACAAACCAGTAATAACGCAGGACAGCCGTCCTGAGGGAGCCCGGGTTGCCTCAAGGCTGAGGAACCATACACGTTCTTCATTTTCATACGTTTGATGCATTTTAACTGTGCCACCTGATGCCGGGCCCTTAAACTAACAAACGTCACCCTCTGTTTCCCCTTTCTGCACTGTCTTCCCTCTGGGGACTGGAGGTGGTGGTAGAGGCTCTGTGGATAAGGTTCATTTTTTTTTTTTTTTTTTTTTTTTGCTCATCTGGGAAAGCAAGCTCAATTAAACACATATTACCCAAAGCATATGTAAATGGGTTTACAGAAATCACAAGCCAACCAAGAGTTGAATGGAGAAGTGTTGAAACTGTACAAAGGAAAAATGAGCCTAGAGAAATGTCATGTCATTTTTTCCTAAACTCAGTTAATGACTTACTGTTAAAGGTGGACTATTCTTAGTAATGGTATTCAGGCAATGCGAGATGGAACTCAAAATCAAAAAAAACAAAGAAGTCATTGGCAGGAATCATTGGCATCTCAGTTATTTTTTGTACATAGGTCATATACGCATTTCCACTGTTCACCTTTACTTACTTTTACAGACGCCTACTCTCATAAATAACATACAGGCTGCTTGATGTGCCTGTTGATAAATTTTTACCAGAGGAACTATTTCCAGCAGCTCTTTAGTAATCGGAATTGAAATGGCACTGGAAAAGGATGTGAGCAGACATGTTGATAGAGCTGGCGGATGAAACAGGCATGCAGTCTGATCATGATCCCAGACGGAAGGTGGAGGGGCGCTGACCCCTGACAGCTCGACACGATCATCAAAGCACGACTCTCTCAACATGACCATGGCATGCTGCTGGATCCGGAGCTCAAAAGAATGAAAGGAATGCCAAAACTTCTTTCCTCTTTGTTGGCGTATTAGTTTCCAATCTCGAATGGTCGAATGTAATGTAGAAAGTGTACAGGTAGATAGATAGATATTAGTTCTTGAAGTACGTTTAAGTCATTAAAGGCCAATAAACACAGCGCCATATCTAAAGCCATTGGGTCATTTTACGATTAAGATCCACCTGGAATTTTAATTAGGATGCAAACATAGTGCCAGGTCCTTATTACGACCCCCAGATCACCCTGTGATGATCACCTGGCAATACAACGTCAACTCAAGTCACCTTTATTTATATAGCACATTTAAAAGACAAGAAACAAAAAGGTATTTGTGCACAGCATAAAGAGTTTGAATCTAAATCAAACTCTGAATAAGAGTATATTATATAATAATACAGAAATGATGTTTCAGGAAGTAGGCATGGGTGCAATTCACACTTCATCCCCTGTTCCAAATCCATGTCTATGTCTACGTGGAGTGAGGAAAGCTTTATGGAAGGAGTCTCCAGTGTCAGCCCTATGTACCAGCGTGCACGTTTTCTGTTGCTATAATGCAAACTGCTATAAGTGATAATGCGAATTTCGCAGATGCTCCATAACATTAAATTGCTGTGGTATGAAAGGAATAAAACACTTTAGAATAGGCTGTGACTGAAAAATTGGTAGGTGGTAACAGCATCACTCCACGTCATCGTGGTTATTTTCCCGTAACAGCACACCCCTGCTGTGTTTTAGTCCATACTTGCGTAAAAGCTTCCTCCCTTACTCTTCCACTCCACCTTATCTGTACCTGCACGAATACCTCTTACGTCTTTATGACATGTAGTAGCAATTGCACTGATTATTATGAATGTAATAATGCGAGACTAAAATAGAAACCTGAACTAATGTCGGCTGTTGACCTTTGTTTCCATAAGGTTATTTGAGGTCACCGTCACAAATCTCACTGTCATCACTTCCTGATTGACTGACGCCGAGTTGCCGCCCCATTGCTTACGCAGGCAATAACAATTAATAATAAGAAGAAGCTGAGGTAATAATGACGTGTAGTCATTTGTCTTCCAGCCGGCATAGATGATGACACATTGTCAAGCAAAAAAAAAGCAGAAAAAATGCACCTAAAAGATGAGCTGCTGATAGCTGTATGCTCTAGCACTGCCTTATCCTGCAATCATGAGAGAAGGAGAGCAGGGAAGACGTTTCTGATATTGAAAACCCTTTTAAAAAATAAATACACTTAATTTGCATTTAAATACATTATACTGGACTGCCTCAAATATCACAAATATCTATCTATCTATCTATCTATCTATCTATCTATCTATATATATATATATATATCATATTATATACTGATGTAAAATATCAGTATACTTCAGTCATTTTTAAATAGAAATGTATTGTGTTGTATAATATTTAGAAATACATTACTGAGAGATATACTTGCAATTAAACTTGTGCTCAATTTCATAAAAGGCACTTGTTAGATACATGCTTTCAAATAGGTTTCTTGCATAGTTTTGCAAAACAATTAGTATCTAGCTGTTATCTGTATTAATATATTTACATATTATCACTCCAGGAGCTTTCCTATATGCCCCCAGAGATCCAATATTGGTCAGGGCCAAGATGGCTGCCGTATGGTGACCGTAACCTGAGCTCGGGGTTGAACCCAAGTTTAGTGTACTTCAGTAAACTCTATTTTTCGCAAGCCTACTGCTAGAATATGCGAAAAATTCATTTTTTTCAAGATTTCCACCACAGGCATGCTATTACTTTGTTTCTAGTTTCCCCCTCTCTTTTTGCTCTTTCCATTAAGTGCAACCAACACAATTCAACACCCACGTTTCCCCTGAAACTCAGCTCTGTGTTTACAGCTGACACCATGAAACAGATTACACCTTTAATTTAACCATAAGAAACATGCACGTTATGTTCAGCGACCGAGCTGTTAGAGGCTGAAAAGCAAAACGGCGCACTGACTGGCCAGCTGCATCAGAACATTACAACTTCATCACACAGCGCACACGGCTGCTGAAGCCATGGTCTGTGCACATGCAGCAAAGTAACTTTCAACTGTGGTGCATAGAGAAAATTATAAGCTTGCACTGCTGACACTAGCCCATGTGGTTTGGAAGTCATGTCAGATCAGATCAACTGAAGGCCGAGCATACAGACCTGCAGCACGCCGGCAAGACTGCCATTAATCCAGCTGATGTATGGCCATAGCAGATGTGTCTTGATGACTAAGCAGGTTTTCAGCGGTTTTAGTGGGTATAAAAGCCAAGTTCTCCTTGTACCTGTAAAAGATTTCTTCTGCTTTTGGGAAATTTGTCAGTTAATTATAAGTCTCTTTGTATTCCACTGTGGTTTGCTGCTCTGTAGAAAATGAAACCCCTCCCCCTACACAGTTTTCCTGTAATCATCTTTTACAAGTTAATGTGTAAAAAAACATACTAAGACGTCACACACAAACACACGCACACACTGAAACTGGACAGTGGAAGACTGGAACAAGACCAGGCAATGTTTTTTTTTAATCTTCAACTGGCCAGTTTCGATGAGTCTGTCTCCACTGTAGCTTGGGTTTCTTTCACTGTAGCAGTGAAACCCGATAAGGTCTTCTCCTGTTTTCACACACAACAGTCTCTAGAGTTTACATCAAATGGTACAGAAAACAAACAAAAAAAAAACATCCAGTGAACAGCAGTTCTATGGACAGAAACTCCTTGTTGATGAGATTGGTCAGAGGAGAATGGACAGCTCTTTACAACCGTGGTGAGCAGAAAAGCATCTCACAAATCACAACTCATCAAACCTTGAGGCAGATGGGCTACAAC
>CM040986.1:3875595-3939209 GCA_022985145.1 Pangasius djambal | reverse complement strand
ACACACACACACACACACACACACAGCCCCTGAATGTATGAAGGAATGAAGGTGTGGTGCTTACTGACTGAGGTTATTTTTAGACATGGTTATTTCCAGCATATGATGTCACTGGCATTTCTGGGTGTAGGAATGATGCAGAGAAGGAATGAGATATTGATCATAGGAATATACCCAGATAATATGTGGGACGCAATTAGTATGCCAACAGACAGGATTCCCAACCCTTCCTTATGTTTCCTAGTCTCTGGGTCACATTTCTTTACTCCTAATGCCTACTTCAGATGGGGTCAAAAAAAAAAAGATCAGATTTTGTTCCTTCAGTAATTCTCTAATTTCCTGTCTTACTGGTTAATTATCAGGCTGTTCGCAAGCTGACTTATGGTAAGCGAGCAACACAAATATGAACACGTTCACGATCACCACAACTGGAAACAGCAAGCCAGATGCAACTACAATACGACTCTGAATTCATACACTAAAGTTTGCATTTTTAGATCGTCATCGTTCCTGATGTAGCTCCAAGTGAACATTTTAAACAACTTGCTCAGTGCGAGCCTCAGGCTTACTTCTACTTGTTATAATTGTTTTAAGCATTGAACTCAGTCCAAGACAGCGTGAAACTGCGGAGTGGTGGGAGGAACGTGGGTGGGAAGAGGAGTGTAACAATCTCTGGTGTCAACCTGCTACATTTCGCCAGACTGTAAGACCAGTAAAAATGTGCAAAAAGAATTACAAATCAGAGCTACAGTGGAGAGTAGATTATTATAGGAAGGAGAAGTATTTCATAAAATGTATATTCTAGGTATATTTTAAAATCGAATTTATTCAGTGTATCCACTGATATGATGCCAGTTTAACTAATATTCTAATATGGTGGGCTAACAAGTCTTTTTTTTTTTTTTCCTTTCAGGTTGCACCACAATCCCATGTCCCCTACATACAAAATGCAAAAAAAAAACAAAACAAAACAAAAAATTGTATAGCTGCTGCAATGTTCATATTGTTTCGAATAAGATTAAGTAGCAGACGGGGTTGTTAATCAGTCTCAGCTGCTTTGGTGTTAATGAAATTAACAACAGGTGCACTAGATGGGCAACAATGACACGACCCCCAAAACAGGAATGGTTTTACAGGTGGAGGCCACTGACATTTTTTCCCTACTCACCTTCTGACTGTTTTTCACTAGTTTTGCACTTGGCTAGGATCGGTGTCACTACTGGTAGCATGAGGCGATACCTGGACCTTACAGAGGCAGCACAGGCAGTCCAACTCCTCCAGGATGGCACATCAATACGTGCCATTGCCAGAAGGTTTGCTGTGTCTCCCAGCACAGTCTCAAGAGCATGGAGGAGATTCCAGGAGACAGGCAGTTACTCTAGGAGAGCGGGACAGGTCCGTAGAAGGTCCTTAACCCATCAGCAGGACCGGTATCTGCTCCTTTGTGCAAGGAGGAACAGGATGAGCGCTGCCAGACCTCCAGCAGGCCACTGGTGTGAATGTCTCTGACCAAACAATCAGAAACAGACTTCATGAGGGTGGCCTGAGGGCCCGACGTCCTCTAGTGGGCCCTGTGCTCACTGCCCGGCACCGTGGAGCTCGATTGCCATTTGCCAGAATTGGCAGGTCCGCCACTGGAGCCCTGTGCTTTTCACAGATGAGAGCAGGTTCACCCTGAGCACATGTGACAGACACGAAAGGGTCTGGAGAAGCCGTGGAGAACGTTATGCTGCCTGTGACATCGTTCAGCATGACCGGTTTGGTGGTGGGTCAGTGATGGTCTGGGGAGGCATATCCACGGAGGGACGCACAGACCTCTACAGGCTAGACAATGGCACCCTGACTGCCATTAGGTATCGGGATGAAATCCTTGGACCTATTGTCAGACCCTACGCTGGTGCAGTGGGTCCTGGGTTCCTCCTGGTGCACGACAATGCCCGGCCTCATGTGGCGAGAGCATGCAGGCAGTTCCAAGGAACTGATACCACTGAATGGCCCCCACGCTCGCCTGACCTAAATCCAATAGAACACCTCTGGTCCATTCAATGCCGCCAGGTTGCACCTCAGACTGTCCAGGAGCTCAGTGATGCTCTGGTCCAGATCTGGGAGGAAATACCCCAGGACACCAGCCGTCGTCTCATTAGGAGCCCCGACGTTGTCAGGCATACAAGCACGTGGGGGCCATACAAACTACCGAGTACCTTTTTTCATTTCCATCAAACGATGTGGCATCCTTTCGATGTGTTTTCAAAGTGTTCCTTTAATTTTTTTGAGCAGTGTATATATTTGTTTGTTTGTTTATTGCTTGGTGTAATAGTTTTTATGAATAATGTAATTATTTATTACCACATTAACTTGCAATTCCGCTTCAGCCGTGAGCTACTCTATTTTCACCTAATCACAAATATTAACTTAAACCACAACTGATGCTTCACAGAGAGCATTTAGAGGGCAGTAGGCTTTGTAAATTGAATGTTAAATTTAGACGCACTTAAAGCTCAATTTGTGGCTGCATCATGGTGCTGTTACACCTCCTGACACACACACACACACACACACACACACACAAACTGAGAAATGGAAAAAAAAAGTGAAGAAAATCATGGTGAAGCGTTTGGAGGACTGTGTTCACTACTATATACAGATATGTGTGTGTGTGTGTGTGTGTGTGTTTCTATGTGTGTGTGTATACCAGATTAGGTTGCATATTTTTCCAGTGAATCAGTGACAGGTAAGTGGGATAAAACGACAGAAGGGATGTATATTATGATCAGTTTGGTTAATGGACAACCTCTCCTCCTTGGTGCTGTTACTAGAAAAGTGTGTCAGGCCGTATGCTCCATCGTCATAGGAATGGATTATGAAAAGTAGCCATTTGTCTGGTACTCAACATGCCTTCCAGGTTCTTCCTCTAAGTTAGCAGGGAACATTTCCAGTACACAGTATATCTACAGGTATCTTCTTGCCCGGGGTGGACACAGGCTGTCTGAGGGGCAGAGGCGAAAAACTAAAAAGGGCACTTCCTACACACAGAACCTGGACCTGGCATTAACTCGTTTTTTTTTCTTCTCTTAATAATATAAAGATTTAGATTCCCTGAGGGCACATAGGAGCATCTCAAGAGCACTTCATCTCATTTTCGTGCACGTAGGGACGCCTATAGGGCACCGCACCATGTATTCTCCACGGGAAGAGCACCCTAGAGGCGGCTTCATCATGCGTTCTCACACACGTGGGAGCTCCCTAGAAGGTACTTCATCTTGTTTTTTGACTTGTAGCAGCAGCCTATAGGGCTTTGCATTTTTTTTTCCATTCATAAGGCAGCCACATCGGGCGCTTCATCACACTGCAGACGAAGTGGAAGCATTACAGTATGGGTGAATTTAAAACAGAGAAACTTCGATCAGCTGGCTAGAATATACTGCTCTTAAAAAAAAAAAAAAAAAAAACGACTTTTGAAAAAAAGTGTGAGGATCATTCATTAATGTTACTCACTATTCATTAACACTACACAATCCTGGAGATAATATCGAATATTATTCATGTATTATGCATTGCATCACTGCTTATCTAATTAATTGGGAGAAAAATATCCAGATGAATGAATACATCCTGCAAACCGAGATCTGTTTTCCTATTAGGAAAATAACAGACACTAAGTATAAATGTCTTGATCAGGAGTGACCCGAGCACTAAGTGAGATGAAGTGTTTCTCTATAGAGAAGCAGATCATCCGATATTTCTAAAAATAGAAGGCGCAGGAAATAACAGGTTGCTTTTTAACCGCACATCGACTGCTCATCCTGTGAGGTAGTCATGACTCAGTGACCACATCCTTTAGCTGAAACGAACAGTGTTAAAAAGCTTGATGAGCCATCGCTGCAGCACGGGCGGACCCATATTTAGTGTGGCCTTCACCTCGCTTTTAGTTCAAACACACCTAGTGTTCAACTCGCCAGAAACGAGTGCAAGTGACAGCCAGTTGAAGAAAGGAACGGCGAGAGCCACAAATAAGCATGAGGGGCTGGAGCTCGTGGTGCGTACAATAGTCAATAAAAGCAGTCAGTCAAACTGCAGATGATGAAATCGTACAATGCCAAGTCGCACACCGAACTGCAAACAACACACACCATCACTCAGCTGATGAGGATGCGACGTCCATCACATCCCCTGAACACATAACAGCACCACGAGAGCGAATGTTAGAGTTTATTTTAATGATAGACATATTTCCTGTGCAACTGCATGAATCATTGAATGCTTCAGCTGGATGAACTGGCAGTATTTGGAGCGTGAACCCAAGACACATCAAAAATAAACACAGACGCTCGCATGATCTGAACCTCATACCTCCCGGCCTTCGCTGGCTGGTGAAGTCATCAGGGGACCTGCTATTCCTCCGGCATGAGGCAGCAGACATGCAGGTGCTCCGACTCACACACACACACCGACACACACACACATCTCATATTTCAGTGATGTAAACACCTTACCTTATCTACTGTGCCGTAATCGCACAGTTTTCAGTTTTAAAAGCGATACTTGCTGTAATAACTGCTTTTGAGTCAGCATGGATATCTAAGGAGGTCATCCATTTCGTAAACTGTGAACGGAAGCATTATCAAAAAAGTAAATCAGAAAATACAAAAGGTCAGGGCAAACCGAACCCTAATATTACCATATTTAAGTAAGGTTTTGGCTCTTGATTCATATTTTACCTTTCAAACTCTTTAGACCATTGAGAAAGATCACACACTCTACAGTAACACACACGTGCAGGTGTATTCATGAGGAAAATGAAAATTTCAGAATATATATATTTACAGTTTGTAAATGCCGTAGAGCAAAGACACCTTCAAAAATAAAAGAAAAAAAAATGTTCCTACATTTAAAAAATGCTATAAAGAGCAGTAAACAGTAATAAATGAAACAGAGTCAATATTTGGTGTGACGATCCTTCGCGTTAAAATAAAAAAAAAAATAGTCTGAGGTGCAGTGTGTGCAGGTTTATAAGGAAATGAGCCGGAAGTGTTACTGAGCATCTTGCAGAAGAAGAAACAGTTCTTCTGGAGACTTGGACGGTCGACTCGCTTCTTATTTTTGTAGCGAAGCCCAGCAGCCTTCATTCTGTTTTTTTTGTTTTTTTTTGTCTGTCTTTTTGTAATCTGCTGCGTTCTTTACTGACATACGCACATTTTTCTGTAACGTTTCATTCTGTGCTGGAAAACGAACGTTTGGAATCTAAAATGTTTTTTGCACTGAATCAGTAATGTAGACAGAAGTCATAAAATACACATCTATAACAAAGTTTGTACCAAATAAAAAAAAATTAAAAAAAAATAGGATGCCTAAGACTTTTGCACAGTAGATATATGGTCAGAAATGAGCCTTGGGTACACTTAATGTAAAACCCTACATCTGTCCCTGAGCTAATGACGCAAAGCTGCTTTTCATCAGCTGACTTCAGGTTGCATTTCTGAATTTCTGACAGACTGCCACAGGTGCTGTTTATTCATTCCCTCGACGTGCAAGCGGCTGCAAGTAAGAGTCATCTGACAGCAAAAAACAAAAAGAAGAAGAAAATAATACATACGTTTTTTTTTCGAGAGGTCAAGCTGACGATAGCAACAAAAAAGCCAGTAACAAATATGTACATTTTTGATCACAGATCATTCTTAATAAGCAATATGGCATTAAATAGCATTTTAGATGCAACGCATGATGTAGGTATAAATGAATATTTTCATTTTAGTCCTCGGTGTATTACAGTTACTCGTTTTGCATCGACTTGTTTAGGAGGAAACGTCAGTAGAAGCGCCGGTCTTAGCACAGGGGTCGGCTAACAGATGACTGCTTATCAAATCTGCAGGCCCATAAACAAACCAGTAAAGTCTGGTGTTAGAGATCTCCGAATTCTGATAGACATGTGATTTCATGTGCGAAGGATTGCTAAACTGTCCCTCAGTAGTAAAGGCAGCTTTGGATGGATTGGGAAAGTGCTTTTTTAGAGCGGCAGGTCCAAAATGGATGGGAACTTTTATTGTCATGTCATGATGTTACGTAATAATGCTTTGGTGATACTTTTTTTTTTTTTAAATATTTTTTTTACTAGGAGAGAGCTGGGAGGTTGGAGTAGACGTTATATAATCATTTCAGACATAACGTCTACGTTATGCAATTGTCATGATTCAGGGAACTATGTTTACTATTGTGCCTAAAACTTAACTGCTGACCCCGCAGGATCGTGCCGCAAGGGGTGTGAAGCAGCCATGATGGAGGCTCGTTACATAAGGAATAAAGCACACGGTGTCGTGTTTATAGGAAAATAATCAGCGATGAGGGGGTGTGGCCTGAGACGAAGCGGTCGCTGTTATCATCCTGTTATTTCCCAATAACATCACATCCTGATGACACAGCAACTTGTCAGTGCTAGCAATTTTTATTCCTTCGACAATGTAACGTCATACTTTTTAAAAAATTTTTTATCAGTTTATAGTTGCATTTTCATGCCGTGTCATATTAATTGTCAGTTGTCAGTTTGTCATGTTACCATGAATCGGTTGCTACAGAAACAACACCAGGTTAGAATGAGCTTATTAGAATTAATACTAAATAAACCTGTGATTTGTTATAGGAGATGACTCGAAACTTTCTGACCAATCCGAATCGGGAATTCGGCAGCACTTTCGATTACGAGGTGAAATGTGAGTAAGATTTAGTCCGTGTTACCTTGCTCCAAAATGCTGAGCGGTTTATGAAACAGAAACTCCTCCAACATTTTCCCAGCTGCTCCCCGTGTTAATTGCCCTGAGATTTGGGCACAATCCTCTTCTTCTGCTTCCTCAGCCGAAATCTGTGCCCATGGGAGCAAAGTTCACCCATTTCTTAGCCCATGCTTTTTCTGTGCTCCTGGGCTTAATTATTACACATTGCAAAGTTTATTGTGAGTGTCACTGATTGCGGCCCAGACGTGTTCTTTGGCTTGCGACTAGGCCTCGAAAAATGTTTTGTTACTTCCACACTAATTCTTGCTCCCTTTTGTGCTGACCTTGGAGTAATATGAAATAGATGTTGGGCATATCAAAGGGCTGAACTAGCGTTTTTAAAAAAGTGTAACACTCAGTGTGAGATATTCTGATCTGATCTGACATGTGACACGTACCTTGTTGCAAGTGTAGAATTACTTCCACAGACAGAAAGCATATGGAAATGCTCAAGTCCAGCACGGAGTGCTAAAGCTTGCTAACGCTTTCTGTAAGATCACGATCTGACATACGGTATAATTAAAGACATTCATACTGCACTGTGGTTTATTCCGCATGCTAACATGATGATCGCAAATATCGCAGATGCATTGTTTGCGATCACGGTTTTAAAATGACCTTCCCTGTGACCCGGCAAAGTCTTCATGCTTTTCTCTTTAGGTAAACTCCGTCATTATGTTAAACGTACAGTACAGCTGCGGTCTCGGTTAAAGCTACCTGTTTGATTTGATCCTTTCAGCAACTAGAACCCTAAACCACTATGGCCTATTTCCCTCTTACCAGGGGGCAAAACTGACAGCCTGCATTCGGGAAAGTTGTGATTTTTACACATGCCTTTCCCCCCCACAACCGAAACAACACCACCTTTTAAAAAAAGATCTGTGGTCTTCATTTCAATATTGGCGGCAAAGCCAGACAGAGTTTGATTAAACGGTCCCGCATGGCCTGCAATTTACGGTGAAGGATTCTGTTTCACCTAAAATTAGCCATCACCCTCAATTTATTACCTCAATTGAGAAGACAGCGCAAATGCCTGTTAACTAACAGTGCCTAACCCAGGGTTCTGCCGATATACTGTTGCTTTCTAATTCACCAGGACACAGTCATGAGGTTTGTCTGTTATAACTTTACACCACCACCACCACCCCCTTGCAATTTTTATTTAGAGGGGAGTATAAAACTTGCACGAGAGTGTTAGGAAAACACTAAAATCCAAAATAATTTTATGGGGCTAGGAAAACAGCTTGTCCCAGTTGGCCAGTTGAGTTTTTAAAGCTATTTGTGGTTCTGCAGACGGGACCGGCTGGCACAGGCGCCTCTCCTGGTGTTCTCCAATAGGGAGAAAAGAAAAACTCTTCTGGAGTCTTTCATAATCTGTCAAAGGCAAATTAAAGTCCAGGAGAATTTGCACCTGCCTTTATAGGCCTAGGTAAATTGCACAGTCCTGTATAGGATGGATGGATTCCACATCATATTAAGTTGTTAGACCATTAACATGAACACGCTCGGGCCATTTTCCCCGCCTGTGTTTGATCGTGTGCTTGGCCAGTGTCTCACTCTGAAGCGGTGATGTTAAAGGCTGCTTCTCTAAGCTACTCTTGGATAATCTTATCATGTGTTCTGGAACAGCTGAGATTGAGTTCGGTGTATTGCAATCAATTCCAGATCAACAAAACATTTTTCTTTTTTTTTTTACTCATGATCAAAGATCTTCCGTGGAGGTATTGAATATTCTCGCTGACACACTGAAACATTCATGCTGACATTTGAAACATGCAAAACTTGCTATGCCTATACAGGTTTAATGCATATATATGTTTAATGTCAACGAAATTGAATTAAATTGAGCTGGTTTGGAACGCAAGACGCAAAGCATCATGCCAGCAGTCAGGCCTATCAAAGATGGCGGGCATGAAGCCACCAACCTGTTCTTGGAGTTCTTGGTTAATGTAACGATTTTTAGAAAGACCACCACTCTTCCTGGACTATTAGCACGACCCAATGCTTCGCCCACTCCCTTCCCTTTTTTTGAGCCTATTTTTAGCAAGAGCTGTGGTTGCCCTGTAATATTTTTAAGATTTTTGTAGTATTTTGTAACTCTTTTCCCCCCAATTGGCAACTCTCCAGTGGCTATTCT
This sequence comes from Pangasius djambal, assembly GCA_022985145.1. Taxonomy (NCBI): domain Eukaryota; kingdom Metazoa; phylum Chordata; class Actinopteri; order Siluriformes; family Pangasiidae; genus Pangasius; species Pangasius djambal. Next base: position 3,930,308 of record CM040986.1, on the reverse strand, counting down.
GTTTTTTTCATCCATACTCTCTCTCTCTCTCTCTCTCTCTCTCTCTCTCCTTTTTTTCACTCTCCTCCTTCGATCATTCTCTCAACAGCGATCTCTGGTTGTAAAATAATAGACTGTCAGCCAGCAATAATTTGCAGTCCAAACAGCGCCGTCGCTCCCTGACGTTTATTGAAACCTCATCTCGCGCTCAGCCGTTTCACTTTTCCCCCTCTCCGTCGTGCCGTGTTTGTGCAGACAGGTCCTGAGCACAGCCCCGGCCAGAGTTTTTTAATAATGAGCAGCCGTGGTGAGCCTTGGCTGGGCCTCTCGTGCTTGTGTTGGCTTGAAGTCAGTGTGGCAGGCGGGTAGTGCCATAGCCAACCATACTGATGGGATCAGTCTAACTCTGGCCTCAGATCAGCTCCTTAGCTTGTTATACGCAGGTCTGTTTTATACAGAAATGTTAGCGTGGCTGACAACAAATCAGACAGGTTAACAGGTGATGATGGCATGACGAGTATTTTGGACAATCATTCTATCTCCCTGTGACTTAAGGTGGCTAATAATAAACAGGAACTAGCAAAGAGTAGGCGTGTGTGCATGATCAGCATTTCTAATCACCATGCTGCACACTTGCTCTGTGGCATTTCTTTTTTGATTGGATAAGCTAATAATGAACAGGAATTAGCAGTAAAGCCATACGTGTGACACATTTTTGGTTCATATTAGGATGAGGAAACTGTTAATGCACGCAGAGCTAGCGAGCCCGTTCCATTTTTCCATTTTTTCACTGTATTTTTTTCCTTCATCATATGCTTAAGATAAAGACAATCATCACTAAGCTATGTGATCTTACATAATATCAGTGATTAGAAATATGTCAGATTAGAAAAAGGGGTCACATCTAAGCCAACTCTAATACTCAGTACTGGGTCACTGGATTGCATCCCTGTTTAGGAGGACTGGATTTTTGGATGAGGTATAACCCAGCTAATCATGCTTAAGACTCTCATCATGGCTTGTTTTAAGCCAAGGCTGTGGGCAAAAACTCAAGTGTGGCTAACAACAAATGAATGCAAATGTGGGTGATGTAGGTTTAAGAATATCAATTAAATGGAAAAGATCGGTGCGATTTGTGGACTAAGCTCTTTAGGCTCGTACTAATGTAGGTTAGACCTTATGAGTTATACCTTTGGACCACAAAAGATGCAAATTGCAGCATAAACAAGAGGAAATAAGCATCCAATGTATGCTTTTAAAAAAAAGCAGATATTTGTTGCATTGTAGTTCTAATGTTAATCATATACATAGTGTTGATTATGTCTAGTTGCATGCCTGTTTTGTTTTTTTTTTTGTCCTGATGCAAATAAATAGCAGGGAATATGAACATTTCACTGAATATATGGAATAATATTTGTCATGCCACTCCATTACATGCAGAGGGGAAAAAAAAAAAAATCCATATGTTTCAGTAGACACATGTTATAAAGGTGGGCTTGTGTTTCCTAAAACAGAGTTCTACTGGCCAAAAACAATCTTCAGGGGTGCAGGCTCAATGTTTTCATTGTTTTTCTTCTGCTGAATTGGGTCTAGTGTTGTTTTGCTTCCTGGCCAACACACCGGCGTTCCTGAGGTTGGTTAGGTGTGCTGATTCTGTGGCACGTGGACACACAGTTCTGCCTCAGTTCGATCCCACAGACTGCTGACTGGACCTCCGACAACAGCCAGCAGCAGGATTCAGCACAAGTAACCGCAAAACCCAAAGAATGGACATGCGCACACACACACACCTACACGTACAGCTTTTCTTCATTAACATATTTTTAGATATATCAAGTTGAAATCGGCGTGTGTAAAGCAAACACGTCTTTTAGGAAGAATATCTGGCACCACTTTACTCCGCCGTTTCCTCTGCAGTCGTAAATCAGTTTTTAGCACACCTAACTAGCAATATCCGTATGATTTTTATGGAAGAGTCCTTTCCAAGCTCTGTTGCCGAAACGCACGCCGGTCATTATGAGGAGGAGTGGATGAGTGGAGTGTGTGATTGTGCAGGAAGATCAGTCTGATTATTTGAAAGCAATGCAGTGTAAGACAAAAAAAATTCCTGATTTCACGATCACGCTCGCAATGGATAAGTATTGCTGAGAATGATCCCGCCCCCGGCCCGCCCCCCGTCCCGCCCTCAACTGATTTGGCTCTGAGTACTGCAGAAATCACATTGTGTAAGAAAACAGGCATATATTTTGTCCTGTTGGATGGGTGTGATGATACAAGTGTGACGCTGGCAACCCAGAAATTATACCAATAAACCGAACGCAGCTGTTTTTTTTTTTTTTGCGCGATAATCAGACAGCAAGCATAATCGCGTGCATTTCAGTGTATATTCCTGTAAAAAAAATTTAAAAATGGAGCACATTTGTAGCTATTAATCTAATAGCAGAACCTTGAAAATACAGATAAGTCATTTCTAATGTGTGTTATGATTTGTGATATTTTGTGTGTATAGCAACTGCGGTTTGTCCTCCATCCCTCTGAAAAATAAGACGGAATGCAGAAAAAATGTCTCTTCTGGCCAAAAGGAATTTTGAGATGTGCAAGAAGTTCAAAATATCTAGTAAAACTCTGTTTTGTGAATTAGCAGTGCATCCATTCTCTGCAGATTGAATGGCTATTCATGAGACTTTCTAGATTCATAAAGCTGCCTTCAACCCACTGGACAATCCTCCTGCAGGTGAGAAACTCGTTTCCTTCGCTGTTTGCTTTTTAATTAGTTAAATAACCTAATTAACGCTAGATCCGGCGTGACTTTGTACCTGCTCCTACAGGCGCAATGTATGGGTGTCATTGCTGTCATTACTAGTTGTACTGTCATGGCTTGGGACTCGGATTGCTCTGGTGGCTTTGGGGCTGCAGTTTTGCACTCAGGTCTCCATCAGTGGACAGTGGATAGGTTCAACAAACCAGACTTCATGTGAAAACTGTGATGAATTTACTGGTTGCACAATTGCACTATTTGTCCATATAGTACACAGTTACAGAAGGGATTTATTTATAATTGCACTGTCCTTTATCACCCTTTTGAGCCTGGTTCCTCTCAAAGGTTCTTCCTCAGATCATCTCAGGGAGTTTTTCCTTGCCACCGTCGCCTCTGGCTTGCTCATTAGGGATCAATTCACACATGTACAGTTTATTCTGATTGAATTTAATTTGAATGTATTTATTTCTGTAAAGCTGCTTGGTGACAGTGTCCACTGTTAAAAGCGCTATGCGAATAAAACTGAATTGAATTGAATTTCCATTTCATCTAAAATCGGTGATAAACCCAGGGACACACGTGCACAGACTGCAAGCCAAGTGAAGGTATGATTATGTTTATTGTGTGTGTGCATGTGTGTGAATGGGAAAGTGAAGCACTATAACCGCGCGCTGCTGTTTTTCTAATCACAGACAGTTGCGTCTGGTTTCATATAAGATGCCCCCTCGTTCACCCTCTCGTTCACCTCCTCTGAAAGGTTAGCAGCCTTCACACATGAATTAAGAATCTGGGGATTTTGCATTTCAGATCAGTGTAAGGATGTGGTTTTAGAAGCCCTAAATAGGCTCAACTATTATAACAGAAACCAGTGTAATGCCATTGCATTAGAACATTATGATGTTCGAATTATACATATTAAAAACATTATTATTATACAGGATTATACATATAGTATGCGATGTACAGTGAGGGGAAATAAGTGTTCAGACACTTTTGTTTTTTTTATTTAATAGATTTCAAGCGCATATATATATATATATATATATATACACTTCAAATTTACGCACGATGTCTTTTTACTTTGTACTTACAAATATGAACAAAAAGGATGTATTCCTACTTCATGTGTATTCATACTTACGTATGTAAGCATAAACAGAGACATTTTTTTTTTTAAAAAAAAAGGTAAGAGAGAAGGCGGCAGTCACTCGAGAAGAGTTGCAGGATGACCTGAAAGCAGCAGGAAGCAGCAGTTACACAGACAGCAATAAGCAGCGAACTGCAACGCCATCTCTGTTCCTACGCGCCATGCCAAACTCTTCTGCTGAAAAAGAAGCACAAAGACGCACACCTTAGAGCATTTAGACAAATCAGAATTTTTTGGAACCAAATATATTTTGGTCAGTCTGAAGGAAACGTGGAGGGAGTGAATTGCTGGGAATTACTGGAGGAGAAGTTAAGCTCATCAACCAAAAAACGTAATCTGGGGAGAAGATGGACGTTTCAACGACAGCCCCGAACGTACGCCTAAAATAACTCAAGAAGGCTTTGCATGGCCTAGCCAATCTCCTGACTCAAATTCCAGGGAAAATTTACGGAGGGTTTTGAAATTGCGAGTCCATCAGACGGACCCTGTGGCATTGGGGAATTAAAGGTGATTTGCTGAGAGGAAGGGGGCAAAATTGAAACACAATGCTGCAAAAAGCGAATTACTTTTTTAACTTAGATGTCTTGAGGCTTTAATTGTCAAAAATAGCTTTGCGACAGCTTTACTTATGTTGGGACAAAACTCCACACAGACAGAAATCGATCTCGGGATTGAACTGGGGACTCTGGAGCTGTGAGGCAGCAATGCTACAAGCTGCACCACCTTGATGCCTATGTTATTATTATTATTATTATTATTATGATGATGATTATTATTATTATTATCCTGCCGATGGCAGTTCGGTACTTTGGACATGGGTGAAAAGAAAAGACTGTATTTTGCCAGCACAAGTGCTTGCAGTAATATTGGCAAAAGCACATTCAGATTTAGTTGCTTTGGAGTGGAGAAAGAATGAGATCAGCCAAGAGAGAGAGACAGACATAACAAAAAGCAGACATAAAAAGAAGAAAGGGAGGAAAATGACCAACATGATAGAGAGAGATGCTCTAAAATAGGTATGGGGGGCGGATCTGCATAAGTATGAAGAGCATTTTCAGGCCTGGCAGAAGCACCGAGGGGTGTAGAAACCAAAAATTGGCCTCTTGAGTGGAGCCACGCCGAGGTCAATAGACAGAGCTGAAACCACTGTTGATCCTGGCAAAGCAGAGCAGCAGTGTCACAACGGGGGAGTCTACCTAAGCGAAGTGGATCAGCAGAGGTTACAACAAAACAGAATTGATATGCTTTATAGCCCCCGCAAGGCTAACATTTCTCGTGGTGAGCAGGAGGATGATGACAGGATGTAGCAAGAAGAGCTGAAATGCACCGCAGATCACAGTCGCCGGCCACTGAATGATTACACACTCGTCCCTCATTTCGATTTTTTCCTGCGTTGAAGTGCCATCCAAGTCTGCTGCTCCGTTCTCACAGGTCTGATAAGTGTTTGCAGAGGTCTGAGTCAGTTACTACTGAAACGTGTTTTACACTGAGAGTGAACAGAAAGCTTAACTTATTACTTACATTCTAATACATTATACTGTGAGAGCTTGCACTGCGATGCTACCACAGCCTGTGATGGAACACGGTTTCATGGGAGAGCTTGTTAGCATATTAGGTTAGACATTAGACCCTGATAGTACTTTGATGGACTGCCATTTCATTTCTCATCTTATTGGAAACAGATGGCTCTGTACACGCATTAAAGAGATGAATATTTCTTTATCCGGATGCATGGTAAAATCAGCCCAACTGATTGGTATGAGGGATTACGACTCAGTTACACTGAGCTTGGCTTAATTGCTCATGCTAAATCAAATCGTCTTCTTTCTGGCAGTGATGTCTCTGTCTGACAGGCTAGACTGCCAACTAAGTGCACCATTATTGAGAGCGACTTCTTCCCCCAGATGCAAGTCACAAGCTATCTGGCTGATCAAGCCCGGCATTAGCCGGACAGCTTTGATTTATGCCTTGACTTGTAACCTTGACCTGTGAGGACTAGTGCCGCCTGACCTTTACACCCTTCTCACACTCCCTACTCCATATTTTACTTCAAGTCCAATCTCTCACCCAACACTCCAGCCTCTTTCCTTCAGACTTCCAATGTTCTGTGTACCTCTACCCTGGTGTTTATTTTTCCCCCAATGCCCCGCTTGAGCTAATGAAAATATTTTCCTCAAACTTCCACAAACTGTATCAGCACGGACGCTGTTCAGGTGAGAAGGGACTCGCGAGGGTCCTGGGCATAAACATAAACATAGCTTGGGCAGGGCTTCACCATTTTGATTGAGGAATGAAGGAAACATGTGTCCCTCCCAAAGACTGATGGGTAAATACTGGCCCAGCTCTATGGCACCCCTGAGGTTTGCGAGAGTGTCTGTTAGGCTAAGCGGTGTTGATGCTCATCAGCGGCAGTTCTGCTGAAGAGAGCTTTTTGAGAGGTGCTGTTAGCCCACAAGAGAGTACCTCAGTACAATTTTTGCATGCTGGAGTTTTTCTTTCTAAAAGCGTTTTTTTTTTTTAATGTAAAGTAAGACAGTTTGCTATCTGAAAACAAGAATATTGGCAATATTTCAGATAAACAACTTAAAAATGAATAAATCTGCTACAGCATTTAGAAAACAGAGGAAGCAGAAAAAAATGTCATGATGTTACCCAAATTATAGATATTAAATTATTCATTTAAAATGATCTAAAGGAAATCGTTACATTTACCCGATGCCTTTTTCGCAAAGTGACTTAAAACTGAGGCAGGATACAACTGAGCAGTTGAAGGTTGAAGGGAACAGTGCCGGGATTTGAATTCATAATCTTCTGAGTAGTAGCCCCATACCTTAACCACTGAGCTTCCACTGTACTATTAGCATGGCCTTGGCCTTTATGTCTTCCTGCTAATGAGCTATGCTAGTTAATGCTAGTTAATTTGAGTACTTGCTAATTCTACGCTACAAGTTCAACCCTGTTACTCATTTAAGAATAAAATGCAGCCAGTGTGAGCTAATAAACCGTGGAAAAGGTTGAGCCTGATTAACACATTTTTGAATGGTGAATTGCAGATTTTCTCATTTTTAATATTACGCGGTCTAAATGGCACCCAGTCGGGGAATCACTCATTAACGATCTCTTGCTTTAAACAGCAGATCAGGTTTGTGAATTCATGACCACTTCTGTTGGGAGGGATATATAATATTGCTGTCATAGTCAGAATCCTACCGCATGACAACAGTATGCAAATGCAGACGTCACAGCAGCTGAGGGTGCTGCGCAAAGTGAAAGCACCTGAATGTGTTAATCCGGCATTAATACTGCTAGCTTTCTCGCCTCCCTCACTCTAAGCCCTGTGTGGGGCAGCTCCCGTCTGGCACGAAGCCCATGTTGACCCTCAAAGGTCCCTTTATAAATATTTGGCATGGCCAACATTTGCACTTTTCGTGTCATCATGGCACAACTTGGGTGTTTGGCCGTGACAACTGAAGGAGGTCCTTATGGAAACATAATCACCAAACACTTCATCTGCAAAACATGTTTTTGTGGATTTTTAGAAATTATTTTATGTTGCGGATCCTTCCATCCATGGCATGTTGACATGTTTCCATCACGCTGTTCCTGCAGATTTTTCCGGTGCACGTTCATGCTGCGAATCTCCCGTTCTATCACATCCCAAAGGTGTTCTCTTAGCTTCAGATCTGGCGACTGGGAAGGCTACAGAAGAACAGTGAAATGGTTGTGTTCATGAAGCCAGTCTGAGGCGACTTTTGCTTTGTGACATGGTGCATTATCATGTCGGAAGTAGCCATTAGAAGATGGGTAAATTGTGGCCATGAAGGGATGCACATGGTCAGCATTGGCATTCAAGCAATGAATGATTGGTATTAATGGGCCCAGAGTGTGCCAAGAAATCATTCCCCACACCATTACACCACCTCCACCAGCCTGGACTGTTGACACAAACTAGGCTGGGTCCATGGAGTCATGCTGTTGGCGCCAAATTCTGACCCTACCATCGGTGTGCCTCAGCAGAAATCGAGACTCATCAGACCAGGCTACGTGTTTCCAGTCCTCATCTGTCCAGTTTTGGTGAGCCTGTGCCCACTGCATCCTCAGCTTTCTGTTCTTGGCTAACAAAAGTGATACCTGACATGGTTTTAGCCCATTGTTGTACTCAATTCGCCTCAATGTGCTTTCTGAGATGCTTTTTCCGCTCAGCACAGTTGTACAGAGTGGTTATCTGAGTTACTGTAGACTTTCTGTCAGTTCGGACAAGTCTGGCCATTCTCCTTGAACCTCTCTCATCAACGAGGCTTTTGCGTCCACAGAACTACCACTCGCTGGATGTTTTTTTCTTAATTTCACGTAGAATTACACTAATAAAGTGCTCAGTAGGTACTGTAGAGTACTGTATACGCCAGAAACGTCTCAGCTCTCAAAATGCTAAAAAAAAAAGATCAGGACTGGCTGCAAGAACACAACACTAACTTCTTCTTCTGTTTCCTCAGACGGCAGGACTGAGTGTCATGCGCAACCTCTTAAACAATCTTGAATCGCCTGAACTACTGCCTAGAATGACCTTGCCTTTGAATGGTTTTGTCGTTGGTCCTCTGTACAGAATCAGGAGTTCATTTAGGTTGTAAGATTATTTCATTTTGATTTAGTTTCGGTATGAAAGCTGCATAGTCTGTGGTTCCAGAAGACATATGACTTGGAAAGGTTACAATAACAAGACCCATAAAAGGGAACATTGAGATTTGTCTGTGTTTTTTTTTTTTTTTTGTACCAGGGACTTCAGTGTATGCATGACGTGACCACTTCATTAGAGATGGTAAAGTCATCACTGAACATTATTCTTGGCGATGCAGCTACACGCGGCTAATCTCGCGCAGATATACTGTCTGTGTCCATGAGAGAAGTGCAGCAATCAGTACATTACACAACACTACAGTTAGTCAGTCAGAGGATGTATAAACATGCACCATTAAAGAGGAAGAGAAGCTGAGCACAGTATGCACATTTCTATTAACCAAAGAGCTCTGTGTGTGTGTGTGTGTGTGTCACTACACCTCTATATCAGCACTGTCCTAGGTAGAGAGAACTAAATTACCTTCTCAGTGTTGAAGTATGAGAAATGGTACAGGTACAAGAGCATATTAAAAGAGGTGAAAGCGAGTTAATCAATATTCTCCTGTCTCCCAGCATGCTTCTTTGCTAGGTATGTGCTATTTATTAACTTTTATTATAGCACAGTGCTACTGAATTCTCAGTGCCTGCTGCAATTCATGTTACGGTTTAGATTGAAGCTCTTGTTCTGATACGTTATCGTTTCCGTAGTAACATCTAATTCTAAACATCTCATATAAACAGGTTAAAAATGTGTTCCTTAACAAAGAATTGCTACTATGGTTAAAGAGATTAAAGAGATTATTTCATTTCTATGGAAGGAGTCTCCAGTGTCAGTGCATTGTATCAGTCCGTAAGTTCTTCGCCACAGTTTCTTGGTAACATGACAAGCTGTGTTCTGTTTTGTTTTTTTCCTCTTATTATCTTCACCCGCTCACTCTTTCAGTAAGTGTTTTATCCTGATCAGGGTCTCGGTGGCTCTGGAGCCTATCCCAGGAACACTATGTCTTTTTTTCTATGTACACACACGTTCACACCTTGGGGCTTTTTTGTTGCAGCCAATCCACCTGGCATGTTTTGTGAGAGGTGGGAGGAAACCGAAGAACCCTGGAGGAAACCCACATGGACATGGGAAGAACATGTAAACAGTAAACCAAGCTCAGGATCAGCCCCGGGACCCTGGAGCGGAGAGATGGCAATGCTCGCCACTACGCTGCCCTCTTGAGAGAAAACGGCAGACCTAAAGGCCGGTGAAGGAACGCGCGTTTATAGCTGCTATAATGTCAGCAATATCAGAAATTCATTTGTTTCTCAGACATTAAATGTGACTGTAAAGTAATAATAGCATGACACGTCATTCTTTAATTCATTTAGAAAACTGTGGACAATTGCTGCATTATGTGTGAAATTAAATACCCTTGTCATAGGAAAGTAATCAACTCAGGCAATAAGATGAATGGCGCGAAGAAAAACGAGGGGGGAAGAAAAAGTCCCATAACAGGTGTGTACAGAATTAGCACAAGATACTTCCCAGGCTCTTTTTTTCTAATATGAGTTTTTACCAGAATTTGGAGAAACACTCCTCCGTTTGCTGTTAACCGACGTCTGTGTTTTTAGAGGTTTTGAGGGCGGCAGCCGTGCCATTCTTGCAGATTTTTGAGGGGATTCAGACTCTGAAAAATGCATTTATAGTAAATTATGCATATCACCTTGTGCTGTTTGAATGAACTGAGATGGTGAAATGTTTGCAGAGGAGGCCAGCAGCTGCCAAGGAAAAGGACTGCAGGAAAGCTAGGCTGGCGGAGAACCCAGCACAGATGGCATGTCCTACAGAGAGGATTGTTCAAATTTAGCATAGAAAAAGATGTACATGGTATTAGGAAGAGTTTGGAAAAGATTTTTTTAAAAAAAAGATGTACGTGGTATTAGGCTGAGATTGGAAAAGGTTTTCAACAGCCGTGCCTGACTCATCAGAGGGGTGGAAAAGATCTTTTCTCGCCGAACAAGTTCGTTTAGCCACGGCACTTATCAAGAAAGTGATTAATGTGTCGCTCTTGTGATTCACGTTCCCCTTTCAAGTTTGAAATTGAAGTGAAATGGAGCGTCACGCCAAAGTTCACCCCAGGTTTACCAAACTGCGGTCAGAGTCAAAGGCTATTATCTAAACAGGCATAATTAATGGTGGAAAGAGTCGGTGTCCTTCTACTCTGTCACCTCCCTCTTTAGTAAAACCTGCCCTGTCTTTCTGTTCAGTGTCAACCCTGTTTCCTGAACAAAGGTAGGAAAAGGGGGTTGAAAGAGCATCCAAAATTCAATTTTTGGGAGCAAATTGGATCTGTAAGGCATGACTCAACAGTGGCAGACCAAACATTTCCATGAAAATCATTCAGAAATAAATGACTCGCTTGTTCAGGTTCTGACAAGGTTTTTCATTTCCGCACGGAGATGCCCTGCACGGCCATGCACACAAACAGCCGTTACTACGGCAATAAGCATTTCAATCTCGTGCTGTTACGTAGGTGATGAAATGGGTATTGATAAATACGTTAGCAAAGAATGTCCTGGAAAACAATTAGGTCCGAACGCACTGACAGAGCTGCGCGTCTTCGGCACTCGGCTTCCCTTTTGGACGCTGTGCCTCACTGTACTGGCACCTTCCGCAAGATTTATCTTTCCTCCGTGAATAAACACCAGGTCACTGTCGAGGCTTTTCCAAGTGCTTATGAGCTCTAGTTTGTTGTAGCAATAGAAGCTGTTATTGTGAAGAAAACCAATATAGATTTAGGCCAAACATATCCTACTATATATAAATATTTATGCGGTAAATTAAGGGTAATAATTATATGGGGTGAAGGTGTGGCTGCGTTTGCTAACAGTGCATATTGTTGACCTTGTTCTGCGTACAGCGTTAGCAAACTTTCTCTTCTCGTAGTCTCACTGACCACAATTAAAGACTGTAAGCTGACTGAAATGTGCCGAAACAATTCCGATTCTGTTTTTAGCGTCAGCGTGCACCTCAACGCAAATGCAGGTCACAAACGCTACATTGTGACAAACAGGAAAAGGAGTGGAAATTTTGCGAAAAACGACGTGAAGGGGCGGAGAATTGTTCTCTTCTCTTGCCCCAAGCACCCCCCCCCCTCCCCCCACTCCAAAACACCCCCCACCCCACTCAGTGCACACTCGGAGACGTGTGTGTGAAAGGTCTGGAAAAACGAATAGCCTATTTTGAAAGTCATTTATGGGAATCCCCATAATTGTTCCTAATAGGTCTGACTGCAGTGTACCTGTCATTCCCTGGCACAGCACGCTGATTTTCTTTAAAATGGCATGAGCCAAGGCCTGTCTGAGTGAGGCGTGTGTCTGTAACAATGCGAAAATAGAGCGAGATATAATTCAACACACTGTCAAAGTAGCAGCCTTTCTTTTGGCTACGTAGAAACAATGAAATCATGAAAACAATGTTAGTCTCATCGGGATAACGCAGTACAGATAAGATGGGTTTCATTGCGCAGTATTAATGCTATAACTCCATCTCCATCTCAGGGAGTTTTTCCTTGCCACCGTCGCCTCGGCTTGCTCTTCAGACACACTCTCACACTTCATCTTACATTTTTGTTTGTGTAAAGCTGCTTTGAGACAATGACATTGTAAAAAGCGCTATACAAATAAACTGAATTGAATTGAATTGAACTCAAACTTGGCTTATTTGCTGCCCAAAGGTTCACTGCTTTCTACGTGCCGCCATATTCTCCCACATTTCAGCTGAAAGATTTTTCCTCCTGTAAGCCATGGAGAGCATAGTTTCAGCTCTGAAAACGTTGCATGCATGCTGCATGCATTTTACACCCTGTTCCATGAAAAGGGTGCAAGCAGCTAAGAGAAAATAAAATATGAAGCCCATCATTCAATGCATTAAATCAGAAAAAAAAAAAAAAAATCCTAGGCTTAATCTACATAGATTAAAATTACGGGCCAGACTGTTACTGATTTTTGGCACATTAATCAACCGTCTTAGAAAAGAGCTCGCTGTATTATAAGTGCAATCAGAGACTGCATTCTGCAAGTCTCATTGTTCAGCGCAATGGCAGATATACCTACTGTTCCTGAGCAGCGTTTGAGCTCGTAATACCATGCAGTCACGGAACTTGTCAGAATGTTTTTAGCTCTGAAGTATAAACATGGGGCATGATCACAAATGTGCTTTCATTTATGTTTTCTCTACTATTTATTATGCAGTATTCATGGAAAATATGGTTCAGGCATACAGGAACATTCAGAAGAAACATCATTCTGACGTCCGAGACCAGCGACCAATGCAGTGCAAACCTCAGCTATACTTTCATTGGCAAGGCCCATGAGTCTGCTGAATGTCTCCATTGGAAATATTGGTTTTTGTGTCAATGTGGATTATGCACATTATTACACTGAAACAAGGTCGTCTTTGGTAGTGTTATCGTCTAGAACGTTGCTCGACCTGACCTAAAGTTACTGTCTTAAAATGGATGCAATCGAAAAAAAAAAAAAAAAAAAAAAAAAAAAAAAAAAAAAAAAAAAAAAAAAAAAAAAAAAAAAAACAGAACAGGGAACACCGTGATCTGCACTCTGCACTAGTGTGTGATAAATGAGAGCTTTCACGGTCTCTGTTTGTCCTGGCACTGATGCCCGCCGTGGCCACATAGAACCCTGCTTCATGCAGAAAACCCAATCAGGGATGAAAAAGAGGACGAGAAAGGTCCAGAAAGGTGGAAGGCTTTAAGTTGGGACCATTACCATGCAGACATCAATCCAGTTACCCCCTTTTAGCTATAATTCTTGAGGAAACGTAGGGCTTTTGGATGCTGTCCTGTGGCAACCCACAGAGTTAGTATGGCTACACATCCTGTCAGTTCCCTTCAGCCACTCTGCATCCACTAAATGAAGGCAATTTCCCTTGACAACGCTCTTGTCAGTGCGGAAGAGGATGAGGAGGAAATGGGGGGATCCACATGTGCTGGTAATATTAGGTATGAGGGACTGATTCCAGGGAGTTAGCCGATCTGTCTGGTGTGGCTGTTTTGACTGCAAGTGGTGTGCTTGCCCTTCTTTCAAGAAATTTTTTTTTTATTCCTGTACCCTTTGCTCTGGTTACTGTTACTAGGATGAAAAATGGAGAGTGGATGTGCCGCAGGTTAGAGCTGATTAAGTTTGTACTGAAGATGACACGCTCTCGTCTCATATGCGTGATGGTGTATGTAGACACCCAGCCATTAATAAAATAAAAGTCAAGCAATAATGCATTTTATTGAGTATACTAAAAAAGCTATGAACGTACTATATTTTTGTCGTTTGTTATGAGGGCGAAAATCGAAAAGAAAGAAAAAGCATGTCTAAAAAAAACGTATAAAGGAAGTCTTGGGATGCATATTCTACGGCAGATGCACAGCAGGGACTTTAGGCTGTAGCAAGCGCGCAATGTCAGATAGAGTTTGAGCAATATATAAATCATGCACCTTATAAAATGAACTCGCAATCCTTGCTGACATAACAAAATTCAGACCAAAAGAGACCTACTTCCTGTTACACCCAGACAGCAAGCCATGGGAATCATGAAATAGGCCTGGCAGGCGCATCCACAGTCCACATCCAGGAGGTAGGAGGAGTTTCCACTGTGTTCTGTCTACTTTTTTTTTTTTTTTTTCATAACTCCATTTTGTGAGCGCAAAACCACACCTTTAACTCATGGCTGAGTGAGATGCGATTGTGGAACCGTAAAGTGGAGGGAACTCTGAGGCCACTCCTGCTTGTTGCAGACAGCGAAGCCTCCAAAAGCTCAACTTTGAAATGATTCTAGAAGCTCCTGGACTTTTCTTATGCCTTGAGTCTGGGTCAGAATGTAGCTGTGGTATGTTCGAGAGGACCAGTATCCCGGAGTAGCCTGCCGATACACTGGGGAAGCTGGGCTGATCCTGAATGAGTGGCCAGACAACTTAAAGAGAGAACCTGTCATGAGTGGTTCGGAAACAGCCAGTGACAGCAGAACCTATAGAACCAGTATCAGAGATAAACAAGAGCCTTGACGGCTGAGCATTTTGCTCGAGTCTGTAAAAGCTGTAGGAGACGTCAAAAGTTCATATGGACTGACTGGGGGTTTCAATTTGAATAAGTCGAAGGCTATGGGGTTCCATCTATCCATTCTCTGTACCACTTAACCTACACAGGGTCACGGGGAGCCTATCAGGGGACGTGGGGCACAAGGCAAGGGACACCCTGGACAGGGTGCCAGTCCATCGCAGGGCACAATCACACCACACACTCCAGACAATTTGGAAATGCCAATCAGCCTACAACACATGTCTTTGGACTGGGGGAGGAAACCCCAGAAGCACGGGGAGAGCATGCAAACTCCACACACACACACACAGGGCAGAGATGGAAATCCAATCCCCAAACTTGGAGGTGCAAGGCAACAGTGCTAACCACTAAGCAACCGTGCCGGCTGTGGGTTTTTTCGAGAGACAAATGAATGCCAAGGTTTGAGTTTAGCGTCAATGCCTACATTTACGTGCTGCCTAGTAATCCTTTAATCATCCGACTGAGAGTTCATTCAGGATAAAAAGCATCCACGTTAACACCTCTGTCGCAATGAGAAATTGAAGCCAATCCAAATGAAATCTCTATCCAATTGAACAGGGTGCGTCATATTTTTAATTAAACTCTTTAAATAAAGAATAATAGTTTGTGCTCATGTGACACATTTTAATCTGTGCAGCTGGCTTCAAGTTAACATTCTGAGATAGAGCCAGGACCTCGGTGAAGTTTAGCGTTTTTGTCAGAGATTCAGTGAGGAGGCAGAACGTACGGTGGTTAAAAAAAAAAAAAAGAAATATCGTGATAAAACATTTATTTCTTGGTTCAATACATGAATGTCGGGCAAATATTAAGTGCTAAACGACTTTTCTGCGATCACAAACCCTTCTCACTGCCTGTTCAAAAGTCACATTTAGATGACGTTTTGATGCGACAGCAAACAATTTGAAACTCATTAACAACACAAAAAAGCTGAATGCACCGGCCGGACTTGGCGAAGAATTAAATATAAATGCTAGTTTTGCACTTAAGAGCGCTGTATAGAATTGATGTGTTGGAATGTTTTTGTGGGGAACAGTATAAAAAAAAAGGAAGTCTTAATTCATCTGACCGTGAATTACATCAGTGACAGTTTCCCCGGAATCATAAGACACGACTTCATTTAGAAGCCGAATGTGGGCTTGTAACTGAAGAAAGATGGGGGTTGGGAAGGTCATGTTCACTAAAGAAGGAGCCCCATCAGGTTACTTCCTGTTCCTTTTTGTTTCATTCGCACCATGACACATGTTTGACCTTTAACCTCAGCACCTTAAGAATGAGCCCATTTTCACCACTGTACGGAGGCTAGAACAAATGGAGGTGGGCCATCAATAAAATGAATCTTTGTCCCATTTCCCAGAGTTCTGAACTCTTTGAACAATTTCTATGTTATTCCACTGAGCTTTTTCATTTATTCCTATCCTAATATAAGAAATAAAGGGTAAGATCAACAACAACAACAAAAAAAAAGAAACTCCAATCAGTTATTCACAATGGACCACGGACAAGAAATCTTGTTTTAATCAAGATACACTATGTCCACTATGTATTAAAAGTCCAGATATTTAGAATTGCTCATTTTTAAAAGGCATTTATAGATGAATGAGCAATCAGAGTTTTACAGATTATCACCTGGCTGTTCTACTGGGTGGGCACTTTGAGGCCTTTTGCAATTAAACCATGGTGAAGTGATTGCTACCAGGTCTGAAGCTGATGAAATCACCAGGCCATGGAGCCAGACATTGTTGTACAGCTTTTTTAATGAAAATAAATTAGAAGTTTGATTCAAGACCCAGCAGGGGGAAGAAAAACGTGTGCATTTTTGTCTTTCCAAGCCCATTTGCAGCTAATTATAAGACATGTCACTGATTTGAACTGGTGTAAACACACCCCCATCTGATTTTCATTAAAATAAAGGAATCAAATAAACTCTGAACCAGAAGAACAGTAGTAACTCCCCACTTCATTACAATACGAAGCAGTCGGGCCTACATCATGAAGTACTTAGCGCTGCTAATTACCTAGCTGTACTCATTGGTTTGGCCACCATAAATATACAAATTGAAAAAATGTTTCCTATTGCACCAAGACAAGTACAAGTCCGGGTTTGAGTGCAGACACAGCCTGCAAACTGCCAGTCTGAGGATATGTTACAAGAATCCACCAACCACAGACCAGACTTCTGTGAATATTTCAGAATAAACTCAGTGAAAATGTGTTTGGTCTGTTTTCCCTGGATTAAGAATTGAAATCGTTTCTTGTCAGTGGTCATTCTGGGTCAGACACAGCGAAACAAAACTTAGGTACAACCCAACAATTACCTTATTGCAACATCTAGACATGCCTGAAACAAACTGTTTTGGGGAAGAAAATCCCAGGGCACTAAACAATTATTATTATCTGCACAATTATTCACCTACTACACCCTGTTATTTAAACTAGAGCGTGCTATGTAAACAATCCTTAAGTGTTTCTCATTTTGTCTTTGCCATATGAAATGTGCTGTCATTGGCCGAGAAGAATATCTGAGTAATGCTAGGGTACTAAAAATGCACACGACTACATTTGCTGCACAGGAAACCTTTCACTATTGAGTCACCTGATCAAAGAAAAACATATCACAGACTTTGACCCAATCTCCATACATCATTACAGACCGCATGTACCTTATCTAGTTTAGAATGCATACGCTGAAACTCAAAGCAGCGAGCCAGGGCCAGTGCTTATCATAATGTCCATAGTTCATACGACATCCATTTTTCTTTAGATCATCTCTCTCTTTTTTTTGTTGTTATTTATACATAACCTTTGATTTAAAGTAGTTTTCGGTGCACTTAATACTGTCCAAAAATGCAACTTTATTGATTGTAAGGTGGAAAAACATTAGTTCAGGGAAAAAAAAAAAACATTTCGAAATTTGACGTGTCTGAAGGATTACCATTTATTTTTGTGTATTTCCCGTAAATAATACGGAAACAGGAAACGCTGCTGACATGTGATTAGGTATAGTCTTTTACAATTTCAGAAATGTCAGTAAAAAGTATCTCAATTTCATATACAGGCTCTAAAACCCTGTTTCACATTAGTCTCAGTAAGAGTGGCTGATTCGCCCACAGACAGGGATTTGTCCTCTGGATTACTCATTGGCTGACTGTGTCAAAAAAGTCAGCCTGAATCAGTACAGATTCGGCCAGTGAGCCGAAACTAATCCAGCCATCCGTACTGCAATAAATTGGGGATTTGTTTCATTAAACATGCATACCCGGGTGTTTGCCATTTGCAAGATGTTTAGATTTGTATTTTTAAAAAAAACAACTACGTGGTTTGAAAAGAAAATCATCATATTCATTCAACCCTAAGTGAAGGATCTACAATTGAAGTTGTTGTTTCTGCTTCTCAGGTTAGGGTCATGGTAGGGACAGGATGAGAAGTTCAGTCCAGACTTCTGTATCCCCAGTCACAGATTCCAGCTACTCTTGGGAGATTCCCAGATGTTCCCAAGCCAGCTATGAGATATAATCTCTCCAGCATGTCCTGGGTCTGCCCCAGAGTCTTCCACCATTGGGACGTGTCTGATACAACTCTACCAGGAGCCAACCAGGATGGCGTCCTTGGTGTCTAAACCACCTCAACTGGCTCCCCTCGAGTCAGAAGATCAGCGGCTCTGCTCTGAGGCTCTCCGAATTCCTCTATGATAGAGAGTAAGGACGTGAGGTGGATTCTCATTTCTGATGCCTGTATGCATGACCATATTCTTTTAGTTTTATTTTCAAGATCCCAAGTTCCCAAGATTCCTAAACTCCACCACCAGCGACAAGATTCTATCTTTACCTGAAGGGAGCATCCCACTCTTTTCCTGGAGAGAGAACCATGGCCTTGGACTTGAAGGTGCTGATTTTTATCCCAGCCGATTCACACTCAGCAGTAATATCAGGTGCTTGTTGGAGGTCCATTTTAGATTATGTCAAAAGAAAGTTAATCTTCAAGTTAAACAGGCGCTTTGTGTATTTGGAGAAGGCCTATCCTCTTGTGCCTCAATATTTGTTGTAAGAGGTACTGCAGGAGCACGTGGGGGGACCGGATTTGCTACTTAGTGCAATCCGGTCTCTTTACGAGCGCTGCCGGAGTTGTGTCCTCATTCTTAAGTTGAAATCGTTTAAGTTAAGTGTCAGGCTTCGTTGAGGATGTGTAGTGTCTCCATTCCTGTTTGTGGTTTTCATGGACAGCCGGAGAGGTGTCCAGTATGAGAGGCTAGAGATAGCATCACTGTTATTAGCAAATGATGTTGATGATGGGAGTTCCCAAGTGACAGAACGGAAAAGTGTTCACTATCATCAGGAGATCACAAGTTCAGATCAGAACAATGCCACAGCCCGTCCGAAAGAGTGCAATTGCTCTCTGCGTGGAAGGGTTGTCGCATTTTCTCTCCACTGTCAATCACAGTGACATTAGCCAACCGTGGGCATCTGTGAGCTCATGTATGTGGAAGAAGGTAGATAGCTCTTTCCACAGCAGTTCGAAAAGCTGCGGTTGCTTGGCCTCATGTCTCTTCACTCTCTCTAGTTGGGGGCTGTGGTATGATAGGGGAGTGCTAGCCTTTGGTTGGGAATTGGCCAAATCGGTGAGAAATTGGAGGCAAATTATGACAAAAATACCAACCCATATAGCAACATGGTCTCACAATTACAAATTTGCAAATATTTCTATAGGTCAGGTCAAGTGAAATACAGTGGCTAAGGGGACAGATTAACAATTATAGCGTCATTTATATGAAATTATATGAGATCAGTTTAAATATGGTGTTGGATGAACCTTTTTAAGTGAAGCAAACGCACGGACCTCCAATGGCTCAACTCAGCACACAGAGAGAGAGGTGAATTGTTATTTTCAGCTGCCTGTCAGACACAGTCAAGGCATCAGTCTCCAGAACTGTCAGAGGAGCGTCACTCACAGCCCCTAAATTCAACAAACCCCCCCATTAGAAAAATACAAGCCCGTCTACCCAGCCTCCCTCTCCCCATAATCTAACGTTCACAGTCAGGGTGCTCATTCTACACAAAATACCACCCCAGTGTACTGATCGATACTATTTCTCCTCAACAAATTACTACAGTTAAGAGCTTGCAGGTATTACACTGCAGGAGGCCTTGCAGGTATGGAATATAAGTCATCTATATTGGGTGTAGGCTTTTAGTGCTCCAGTCCGGGGCATCTGTAACATAAAGCCTGCCTGAGATGAGGGCGGAGAAAAGCATGGTCAGAAATGATGCATGTCAAAGAGTCGACGGCAGCTAATAGCAGATTTTTTTGCCTGTAGGTCCCATTGCTCAGGTAATGCTCAACAGGCTGATCCAGAACACCAGCAGTATTTGTTTCTTCCTAAAAATGACACTATGCGTCAGACAGCAAATGTTTCTATGTGAAATACAAAAGTGCTCACAGTCTCATGAAGCCAACTTCTATGGAGTTTTGAAAGGGTATAACGTTTCCTACAAATCCACAGAGAGATTGCTCTTGTTTGTTAGAATTTATTTGGAATTGGTGTGAGATCAGATTGATGCATCAGTTCGTGTCAAGCTTATTAAATTGCTGTCAAAGATATCCGAATATGGCGGTCCTTCACAATGCAATACAATCATTTAATGCACTCCCAGCACCTGATAAATAGGCCTCTAAAAAAAAGATTTCTCCGAAATCAGAATTGTATCGCGGGCTTGCGGAATTAACAATTCGTTCAGTGTTAGTGCACTAACAAGGCTTCAGATGGCGGAAATGTGTTTTTGTCATGTGATCCTGTCTCTAGAGCCTGAGCCAGACATTTTCGGGAGCAGACAGACAGAAACTCATTCCTTTCCCCGACCCCTCACACATCCTTCCACACATCATCACGTTCAATTTACGCAGTCAGGACGGAGAAGTCTAAGTGACAGCTCTTGCTGAGCATGCACAAAATGAGAAAAGGGATGAAACTGGACGGAATGAGAGTAAGGAGAAGAGGATGACTTTTGGACATATTACGCTAGGGAAGTTGGTCATCAACAGCAGAATGTCACAGAAATGACATCACTGGGTCAAAGGGTGAGCAATGGTTATGAAGCAAGCACACACACACACACACACACACACACACACACACACACACACATACACACAGCTGATGTAAAGTCACTGAAATGAGAAGGTCTGCAATTCACCACCTTTGGATGCTGCATGATCTCCAGTGATGATAATAATGCAGTCTAAATGTGTTTTGCCATCAAGTTCGTCAAGTGTTTTAGACTTACGTTATATTTTCATTTGGCTTGATATGGTTGTGGATGAAGAAATGCTATTTTTTTTTGGATAGATAGCGTGTTATACAGTACGGTAAATATATACCTCTGTGTTCCAATACCAATCCAAACAAGATAAACTGCATTTCTCTGTACGTAAACAATGCACGCAACAAGCTGCAGCCTCTATCCTTGTCAATCCAGAAATGCTGTTTGTTTCTTGTCTCTAAAAGAGAAGAATGGGCGTGAGACGAACATTACGGGTTCTCTCCTACTGTTTACCTTTCCAATTTTGTCTAATTTGTCCAAATTGCTCAGGCGACCTCCCTAGCAAAATGGCATGCCCACTGTCAAACTGCACAGAAATATGACTGATCGCCTTCATTTTGCCCATACCAGGCTTTGGCACCCGTCTCTAAATGGTGTATTCTTTCCATGGCGCCAAACCAACCACCCTACATTTAATTAATTTCCTTTTATTTACATTACTGAGCTTTTGCGCCCCTACGACGCATAATGTGCTCCTATATGGGAGAGTCAGAGATTTTCATTTAATCATAATATAATGTCGCCTCAACATGCTCATTCTGACTGTTTGGTTTTGTCACCAGTTCCACAGTAAATAGGCCACACTGAGCCAGAAAGATTGAAACAAGCGCCAGCTTCACTGGTCCGCATCTGATTTAACGCATTAAATTGCCCTCATCAAGGGCTATTGGAGAGTAATGTTGGTGAAAGATTCGCCGAAGGAGTAATAAGCAAAAATGGCTTTTATTTTAAAAGCTGCAAGTCTTGCCCTCAATTCCCCAGACACTTTATTTTCACATAAAGTGCTCGTCACAATGACTGGAGTGTTGAAAATAAAGGAGCACAATGATAATGGGTCACATTATTATTCAAATGGAGTGTGTTAAAGGCGGCATTAGTGGCTAAACTATGCATGATGTTAAACAAAGTATAATGTGCAATGTGAAAAGGTTGCAGCCTAAATCTTTACATCAGCTGCACTTCGCTGTATGGAAACTGAATTAAAATGTGGTGGGAGTGTGTATCCTGCAAAAGGAGTTCTTTGACTATGTCTTGAGAATGATATTAACAGTATATTTCAGTTTTCAGGCTTTTTTGTCCTGAGTAAAACTGGAAAATGCACACTCACTCTTCTACATTTGAGTCCTTAAACGTGGGAGTTTGAAACTTTTGTTTACTTCAGACCCAGACCTGTTCAACCCCGAGGACCATCAATCCATCATCTCCATGGTAGGCCAGTAAAGTGTTTTTTTTTTTCTCCCAACAGCAGTGTGTGTGTGTGTGTGTGTGTGTGTGTGTGTGTACAATGGTAGGCAGATGTCGCCTGGACACCACATGCTGGCGACTAATAACTGACTGAGGAAGCAGCTGTGCTTTCATCACTTCACATCATTTCAGCAGAACATCCTAAAACAACACCCACGGCAAACATGTGCATGCTCGTCCAGTCCCAAATTGTTTACATCTTAAATCTTATTTATCCGAGAAAATACCGTGTATATTTAACCGTGCATTTAATCATTTGCTAGACGTTAACAAGTAAGGCAGACTCAAATCCAAGGAGCGAGCTGAGTCGTGCAAAGTAAAGGATCTTGCTCGAGACTCTACTCAGCTACTGCAAGTAACATTGTGTAATTGTGCACAGTAATAGAGCCTTCTTTCTGTCTGATCAAAAATACGCTGCTAGCTCGATAGGCTGCTCTAAGCTGCCCCTAGGTGTGACTGAGTGTGTGACTGTGCAGCCCATCCAGGGTGTATTCTCACCTCACAGCCAGCGTTCCCAGGATCGCCTACTATACTATTTGTAGAGCTTCACAATGCAACCAAAGAACTCAAGAACGCTTAATGTTGACCAGTGTAACAGGCAAAGCGCTTCCAATTCAAAATATTAGCACTTGCTCTTCTGATGTTATAGCAATAAATGAAATATCACGGTGGCTCTAGAGCCTATCCCAGGAATACACACTCAGGGGTAATTAATGCATCCAAGCCATTTACTGGCCTGTTTTTGGGAGTAAACCCACATGAATACAGATACAACAGACCTCTGAACTCCGCACAGACAAGGGCTCAAGCTCAGGATCAAACAGCGGACCCTGAAACTGTGAGGGGGGGGCAACACTACCCACTGCACCGCCATTATACACACAGGCTCTCGATCAAAAATCATTAAGATCTTAGGCCCAGAGCTGCAGATGTGTTTGGAATTAACTTGCCGCCTAAAAGAGACGCAGAGTGAATCACTCGCCACGTCATAATTATTAAATGGATTTTTAGGAATGTGTTTTTGTATGGATGGTAATCAGCCGTAGTACCATCCATCTTTAAATCTGGTTATTCACCCAGGCTCATTAGCATTGTTCCAGTCCAGACTGCTGAGGAAGCGTGCTGTAGAGAAAAAAGACCATTTCAGAGTACATCTTCATGACCTCTTCATCATGGTGCATTTTTAATTAGAATTTGAGCGCCTGTTGGATGGGTGAGATCCTAAATTGTGCGTAGAGCCGTATGTGTTGGGTGAGTAAGTGATGAACTGTGAGCTGAGTTGTGCGAATACCGCTCCCCTGTTTATTTCTGTATGTCTGGATCAGGTCATTTGTATTGTCCCTGTTTAAATACATAAGCACATCCATACATCCATACATCCATACATCCATCCATACATACATACATACATACATGTGTAAGCATATAATACTAACCTGCTCGAAGTGATTAAGTACAGAATAAAACATGATGGAGTGGTGTGATGAACTGGAGTTACTGATATCATCCCAAAGTTGCGGAGAAACCACGAAAAGCACAACCTCCTCTGTCCTGAGGACTCTCCCATGGTGAAAACTCTTTACAGCTTTACAGACTGTTACAAAGCACTGACAATGGAGACTCCTTCCACAGATGTGAAATAAACGTTGCCTTAACAAAGCGTCACCATATCAACAATTATACATCGCTAAATAACCACTCAAATTTATTATTAGACTTTGACTAGAGTATGAGGAGCACACCGCATACACCTCCCTATGAAGGCGCGGTTACTATGGAAACGATAATAAATAAGAAGGCGTGCACACTAATACAAACCTGCGATTTGAATTACAGATGGCAGGACTGTCAGTCCTGCTGTTCTAGAAAATGATCCAACACGTCAGGATTGAGAACTCAACAACAAAAGAACCTTTGAACCCGTGACCTGCGCTCTTAACGCTAGCCTAACATAACAGAGCTTAATGTGCACATAATTCAGGGCAGGTTTGATGACTGCTACATGCATGGGTGCATCTCAACCAGGTCTGCTCAGTGTATCTGATCTCTAAAGGCTACGTGGATGTGGTGGTGTTTAGCCTTCCAGAGTTATGGCTTTCCCAGAAGCCAATTACAGTTATTGATGAAGGAGACCTGGCGCTATCGATCACGATGAGTACATTCATTTGCGTATCCCTTGGATAATTAAAAATGCACTCGTGTGTCAAGTGGAATAGTGTGCCCACTCAACACTACACAGAGATCATATTCAAAACGTCTGAACCTGTACTATTCTTCTTTTTGTACTTTTTTTATGAACCTTACCTTAAGTTATAAATTAGGGCACTGGAGTGAGGACAGTTTCATGGCATCATTCACGCTCAATTTCCATCTGTGGCTTGCTTTTTGATTATGGTTGTAAATCTCTTGCTCTGGGTTGGACAGTATGTTCTCTCTTCGGTTATGCTTTACTAGCTTTCCCGAATTTTCTTCCAGACCCTCATGTGTTATGATTCCTCACAGCAACATTAAAGTCATTTAGACTCAAAAATTTTATTATGAAGCATTTATTTATAACAATCCATAATTATGTCATGTGAGGTTACTGGGAGCCAGAATTACATATTAACCATATATATATATATATATACAGGAAGAAAAAAGTTGGACTAGACCCCAACAGGATTCAGGTCAGTAAATTTCATGACAACAGAATTTGGATTCTGGATGTCACGGTGGGTAGTGTTTCCACCTCACAGCGCAGGGATCCTGCGTTTGCTCCAGAGCTCAGGTTACGTCTGTGTGGAGTTTTGCATGTTCTCCCCATGTCCGTCTGGGTTTCTTCTGGGCTCTCAAGTTTCTTCTCAAGGTCCAAATACAAGCAGGTAGGTAGATAGGCTATGCTGAATCACCCGTAGGTGTGAGTGTGTGTGTTCATGGTGCCCTGTGATGGACTGGCGGCCCCTCTGGGTGCATTCTTCTAACTTGCACCATGACCCTGACCAGGATGAAGTACCATTTTTTTTTTTGGTTTTGCTGAACATCTCATTTTTATATCATAGAAAATATCCTACCATATTAATATAACAAGGATACAGTTTATAGTTTGTAGCTCATAACAGCTAAAAGTAGTAGTGAGTAGCTGTAAAAGCTGTAAAAAAGCAGCAGCAGCCAAAAGAATAAAAAAGCTACCTATAACTAGGCAGTAAATTGTTCAGATATGATGCTATAATTAAACAGTATGATAAGACGGTTTTCAACTAATTACTGCTGGAAGATAGATGTATGGAAGCTTGGTTTGTGTCTATGGCGTCTGAGCAAAAGGGCCCTTGATTAGAGAAGATAACAGGAATGAACGGGCTCACCAAGGACCTTACACACCCAAAGTCAAAACCATAGCCAGAGACCAACAAGCCAAGAGAGCTACTTTAGCTACATTTGCGTTTAGGTCATTTCCACTTGCACAACAGTCCTAACATCGGCACGACTCCGTATAGCCTAAAAATATCTCACATGCATCTAACCGGGAATTGTTTTCAGCTCAGCCGTCAGCAGAGAGATTTCTGAACGTCTACGCTCCTTCACAATTCGGCCTCAGCCCTAATCCATCACACTTTCTGTCTAGACATTTCAACGTAATAGTATACACGCCTCCTACAATTATTTTAGCTCTTTCTTCCTCTGGAGAAAGAAATTTCACAGAACAGTTTGATGTAGATAGTTTGCAGGCTCTGATCACATGACATAGTGCTAAAGGTAGAATATTCAGTGTGAAATCTGGGTGTGTCCAAGATTCGAACCTGAGAACTCCTGCACCATAAGTAAGAAGCAAACCCCTAGCCCAACAAGCCACACTGTTTACAAAGCGAGCTGTTTATCTTGATAGACCATGTTCATAACTCCCAAGTGTTCCATATTGACTAACATTCCTGTTCCCTGAAACGTCTCGATCAATTTCTTGGCCAATTTCTTTTACTACACGACTTGGTTTCCGTAGGTTGCTGTAAATGTGTGCGGAATTAAAGGACAATGAATCTCAGGAACGATGTCAAGAATGAATCTTTTCTTACTAGTTCCTTATTTGCACAGAGTCGTACACTGTCGCCCTTTATCCGTATCACCACTCATCATTCAGAGAGCCCAACCTAACATCTCTACATCCCTCTTCTCTCGAACTTCAGCATGGCAAGAGGGTAATGAAACAACAGCGAGACAAAACAAAACAAAGAACCGGCAACGCGTAAATGTCATGGCATAACATTTGGCTAATGTTGTGAAACGTTCACCCTTCTGGGTAGTGAGATCCACTGGATCACTGTAAACAGTGTCATCTGGGTAGCGTGCACTTCATTTACACTGTCCGCCTGACCTCTAGGTTCGGTGCCGCTGGTGAGAATCCCAGTGCCATGTGCCTGTGCGGACCTATAGCATTTTCCCACGACTGAATATACTTCAGTTTCCTTTTGAAGCTACCTTGTATTTTATTTCAGATTGCTTGTCATGCATGCATATATTAATGGCTAAGTCAAGGGTGACGTTTTTTTTTTTTTTTAGCTGTTTGTGAACTCTGTAATTTTTAATGTCACAGACGATGAGGTCGCCTATGAGGTCATCTTTAAGATTACCAAAATCACATTTTTCGCAAGGATTTTTTTAGTGTGGAAATGTAAGCCTGCATAGCCTCACCTGGTTTCTGATTCGTAGTGTTGAAGGTGTGTCTGTCCATTTTTTTATAGGTAGACAGATCTCTGAGAACTTCTACAAAAAGTACGTCTGGATCCTCATGGTCTTCTCTGTCCACGTACAACACCTGTAAGCTTGCACTTTCTTGACTTGTCCAATAGCACGGCACAACAGGAGATGCGCCATTCTTTGTTGAATTTACGCCAGGTGTTGGCGATATGTTCATCCAAAGTAATCAATCTGTGTGTTGAAGCCCTTCTTGTTTTTCTGTGTTGTACACTGTCACCCTGTATCCACATCACCACTCAACCAAAGGGACCAACCTAGTATCTCTACAGTTCCTCCCGGCTTTGTTTGAACTGATCACGAAAATCACCAATTTCCCCGTCAGTTTCCAATGAATATAGTCATTGTCGTTGCTGTACTCCTTTGTTGTTTTCCTACACTGCTGACAAGAGTGATACGCGCTTATGGGTTTGGAAAAAGCGACATTAATTCCAGTCTGACCGTTCTCATTCATGCCGCATCGCCACATATCGGACATGCATCTGATGTAAGACCACACGCGAAGAGGTCTGATTTGAAAAGATCTATGTGTCCACACTGTCCTGAAAAACATTTGTGCAGATTTGTGTCACTGCAACATGGTCATGTAAATGTAGCCTCGATTCTCTTAGTCCAGACTTGTCAAACTCAAGGCCCACGGGCCACACCCGGCCCGTGATACAATTATATCTGGCCCTCGAGATAATTTCGTATGTCTGTTATTAATGGCCCGGCAGTAAATCGCACTCACACCACTCATACTACAAATCCCACAATGCACTGCAACATCTGCCGCGCGGCGAAGAGCTGTGAGCGCCAGTCCCTCCTCCCTGCTGCTTTAATGATACACTCATCAGTGGTCAGTGGTGAATGCATGGGTCAGCCTAGAAAGTGACATTTAAGCTAGCCACGCCCCAAAAAAATGGCCAAACAAAAAGTGGACTTTGAAAACAGGGGCTTTCAAAACAGGTGGGAGGCAGAGTACCTGTTTGTTGACATTGAAGGTAAACCTGTGTGCCTTGTTCGCTAATGTGCTAATGTGGCCGTAATTAAAGAATATAACCTAAGACGGCACCATGAGATGAAACATCAGGACAAGTACAAAAACCTGGACACACAGCTTGTTCATATTTGAAATATTCTCATTTTGCTTGAAGGTATTGTTAATGAAAAACACAATTATTTTAAATTTGATTTATTTTTTTGTGAAAGAATTATTGTAGTCTGGCTGTTCAAATTCACATTTCTGTTTAAATCATAGGCAGTTTTAAACTGTTGAATAAATGTTAATCCCGTTTGGCCCACAACTTAGACCATGTTTTAAATTTTGGCCCCTTCTGTGATTGAGTTTGACGCCCCTGTGCTAGACGGTAGACATTCAGAAGAAGGGTTTGTGATGGCGAGTCCAGTCGCAGCACACTATCCGCTATTATGACTAGTAAGCAAATGGTTCTTCGATTTTGATATGAATAATTATTACCGTAAGGAGTTCATCAAATACATTCTGCCTGAAAGGAGATATCCACAAGCAGGGTTTAGTCACTACTAGGTCCACGCAAAGATGGACCTAGCTATGCAACTATTACATGTTGACATTACTCAACTATTACTGATTTTATGATTCAGCAATATTATATAGGACCAATTCAAAATATATGAAATTTCTCATTCACGTTTAATTTACTCTGCATTACAGAGTAAAACAGACCGACAGCATTATTCAATATTCCTGCAGCTGCAGATGGTACGAAGGCCCAAGAAGTTAAGATGAACACTAGCTATGGAGTACTATGTTCTTTGTCACTGAGTGAACTAAACACAAAAGCTTAAAGGTTTTCTCCTGGTAGATTTCCTGTAACTTTGTAAAACCTGATTAAACCAGTATAACAAGAGGTCTCTTTATTTTTATTGCTTGTTAGTGTGTAATAAAGAATCACACCACTATTTTCTACTTTTTTTACTCCGAAAATATCTGGACAATGACAGAGTTTTTGTGATTTTGCCTTTATACATCACCACAATGATGTTAATTTCTTGTCAGTCAATTGTCCAAATACCTTTGAGCCCCTGAAAATGGAGGTACTTTGTTGAAAATGGCTGTAATTCCTAAATGGTAAATGCCATATTTTTGTGGAACCTCTTAAAATAAAGCTGAAAGTCTACACTTCCATCACATCTTGATTGTTTTATTTCAAATCCATTGTGGTGGTGTATAAAGGCAAAATCACACAAACTCTGTCACTGTCCAAATACTTCTGGACCTGACTGTATATATATCTATAACTACATGGCACAGATTTTTGCCAGGGTTCTTTTGCCTGTTGTATGTGCATTTAATTAAAGGGATCACGAGTGGCCTGGTATGTCCTTCTCACTGCTTAAATGTATACAGTTCTAGGAACAGGTGCTTTTAGAGTCTTGGCTTCTCATCACCACCATTTGCTAGCAATTAAGTGTAATATGGGGTGTCAGAGCAACAGCGCAGCATTTCTAGATATCTAGAGTTTAATGTTTGTTTTAGAGATTCATTGTGGCACGAGGCTTTTTAGAGTGTGGCTCAGAGGAAAACAGAGGAAAGAGGTCATTACAGCAATGGTTTTGGCAAAGCATGAAAACTATACCTATGTTAATAACTTATATAAAGAAATGAATCGCCTGCAGTAATTAAGGTGTAATGGAGAAGTATTGTTGCATTTATGGAGTTCAAATTTATATTACATAGAGCCAAACAGTTCAGTGTTAAGAGACTTGGAGAATGGCCAAACAAGTGACAGTCCTGGGATTTTAACTCACAAATTTACCTATTGCAGAACCTCAGCTGCTTAGATATCATAACATAAGACGCTGCTGCACCTCCAGGTAGACTACCAGTCAACTAGGCTTACCTAGGCTTCTTGCAAAGATCATTTTGGGAAAGGCGCCAATTTAACAGATACGGTAGCAAAAACATTCACTCTGCCTAAAGATGTCTAAAGCCTGGCTAGTTACGTGTGATTTCCTCCCACAGTGACTGTCATGCTTTGATCAAGTTGCCAGAGGAAGTTGCTTGAAGAAGTGAAATGGACATAAACCTAATCGTTTCAGTTTGAAATCAGATATCGGCTGTTAAAATGTCTGTGATGAGGCTCAACAGAAAAGTGTTCATCATATCCAGAGATCGCGAGTCTGAATCCTGATGATCGGGGGCCAAGGAGTCGAGAGAGCAATCGACTGTGCTGTCTGGGTGGAAGGGATGAAATACTCTCTCGACATTAGCGGCACTAGCCAAACATGGGCATCTGCGAGCTCATGTGTGTGGAAGAGGATGGATAGCATTTTCCTCTGAGCGTGTTACGTCGCCATGTGATGCAGCATGAGCAGCAGTCCAGAAGGATGCAGTCGGCTGGTTTCACGTGTCTTGAAGGAGGCACGTGTTAACCCTCCCCCTCCCCGGTTGGTAGCGGTTGTGTGATGCGCCACAGTCAGAATTGAATCTTTAAATGCAATTTTCTCCATTTTCACTCCTGGAGGTAACCTGATTTTAGAATGCTCAAATTAACTTGTGGGTGAGATCCATGCAAAGTGACACTTCAGCTCAGGACAGCGTTTTAGAACTATAGATAGTAGTTACAGTTTCACCATGAGATGCGTTTTCCCAGACAGCAACGGAAATCTCCATTTCTTGCTTCGCACATTACACCCACTACAAACTACACCCATACTCACCCAGGATTGCAACGTAGTGGACTCCCTAGGCAATCATCACACACTCAGTACAGCAAAGCAAATTGAAGTTCGTGTCAGTACAGTTTCAGAAAGCTTTTCTTCGCTCATCTTTCCTGTTCACCTCTCCTGAGTCACATATGGATCTCATTCTCTCCTCCTGCAATTCAGAAAGGCTTTGTAATGTAAATAGTGCCGTGTGTGGAATGAATGGATTAAGGTGCTTGGAGATTAATTCCAGAGAACCGACCCCACAAAGATAGATTAACGCAAACACACACTATCCACTTCCTAGCCAGGAGTAATGTCTTACACCAGGTTTTTACAAAAAAATTTGCAAAAATGCTCTTATACTACTACCTTAGTCTGATTTCACTACCTAACTAAAAACTGAAATTTATTATACTGTATATCATAACTGCATTCGCATGTGTCATAAAGCACACATCTATTGCCAGTAAAGCTATGGTAATCATATATGCACGCCACATTTTTGAAATATGACAGAAGCAATCCTGCAGTTTCCAAAAGTATCAGCAATCCCACTTTTAGGATGGACCAAACTCATATGGACCACATCAAACTCCTCACACATGTTAGATATCTACTGTATCTGACATCAACATACTGAAGGATGAACCGAAACCTGTTCCCTATTACAGTTTATCCGCCATGGCAGCAGTCATCTCCCAGCCACACACACACACACACACACACACACACGAGTGAAGTCATTCATTTTAACATAGAATATAATCAGTGACTGACTTATCACAGTCGCCATGAAAGCGATGACAACGATGTTAGAACATCGAGGTGAACGTTGTAGCTTTAGCAAAGCCAGTGCTCGTCCACATCTGGTTCAAGGATGGCTCGTAATGTCATTCACTCGCACCGTATAAACTTTGCAAGTGTTTTTATTTTATGACAGCAATAACATTCTCCAAATGGAAATTAGGGTTTGCTCATTAAAAGCAGAGAGCGCTCCCCCCAGTGGGACACCCAGTCAGAATATAGAGAGGCGACGACAACTTGCGCACACGTTGAAAAATGCCTGCGTTCTGGATGTGCCATACATTTGAGCTGATATCGGGAGATGTACTGCTCTGCTGGAGGAGGTGTATTTTTCACAGCCACCCAGCTAGCAGCGTTTCTACACAGCACACAGCAACCAATGATGATGCTAGCCTCCTTTGTATTTGAATCTAAACAGAGGAGCCAGAGAGTGACAACATTTGGCACACCGCAAGTGAAGATGATGTGTAGATAACCTCAGTGGACAAAAGACTAAACCAGAGTGACTTTTGGCTAACTACAGAACGCCTGCGAGGATATGTAAGATCCGAATAAAATGTGGTCCATGGAGGCCCTGGTGGAACCCGATGGCAATGCTCAGGTGAATGTGGATAATCTCACTTAGATACTGTTGACTTGTGCCTTTAAAAGCTTCTGGAATCATAAAGAATGGCCGGTGCTCATCCCAGGACTCTTATCTCATCCTTTCAACACACTTAGTGCTGTCTTTACTCTTCTATACCTGTATACTGTAATAATTTATAATCACCAAGAAGAGGACGGGGGTTTTTTTTTTCAGTCTGTTACCTCTCAAAGATTCTTCCTGATGTCATCTAAGGGTTTTTTTTTTTTTCTTCCCTTCAACGCTGTCACCTCTGCATTTCTGCAAAAGCTGCTTTGCGACGATGTCAGCTGAATGAATTGAAAACGTCTCGTCTGCAAAGCAGGAAAATCCGTCTTTGATAGCTAGATTCGGAGCCCATGAGTCTCCATCCGGGCTTGAGATGTCTACAGTGGGATGCTGAAATGTGTGCCGTAAGTCAGGAGCCCTCCCAAGGGAAAGAGTTGAGTGTCATCAGCATACCAATAAAAGGAAACGACAGAGAATTTGGTGACTTTTTTTTCACCACGTGGTATACAGTGAATACAAGAGAAGGGGGCCAAGCACCCAGTAGATTCTTGAAGTATGCTAGATGAGGTAGAACACAGGAATTAATTAAATAAACGTAAATCGTTTTAAAATGAATATTCTAATTTCATTACACAAATTACTTCCGGAGGCAAGCCAAACGAAGAACATGCCACTGAATACCTCACACTGCAGAAGTGGCCCATGCAGACTTCATAATAATGTTTACGAGAAAGTCTTGTTTACTGTCCTCAGAGCCCAGATTGAGGCCAGACTAAAACTCAGGGGAGGTGAAAGAGATAAAATGGAAGCAACTGGTGGAAACGCCTTTAACGGCTAAACAGTGTTTGTATTGTGTTCTGTCTTGCGTGTAAGTTGCTTCAGATAGAAACAAAGTAAATGAATAAACGGAGGGAGATTTTCAGATTAGTCATGTTCTTAAAGAGGAGCTCCCTTCCAAAATAAATAAAAGAGATGAGTTTATGGGCCTCTGTTGCAGTTCAGAAAGCAGGTCCTTGGTGTGTATCTGCACTGATCGCCGTTATTCTTCATAAACTAACTGACAAGAGATCAGAGGAAATGCTGGAGACAGAGCAGGCTCTCGTTTCTAACGACTCCCCAGTGAGGGATTCTGCAGCAGGAGAGGGAAAGTCAGAAGCAGTCAATTATGGTCCAACACATTTTCTCAATACTACAGCAGACAGGAAGACCAGCAAAT
The DNA here is from genome assembly GCA_022985145.1 of Pangasius djambal. NCBI lineage: Eukaryota > Metazoa > Chordata > Actinopteri > Siluriformes > Pangasiidae > Pangasius > Pangasius djambal. The sequence goes on along the minus strand of CM040986.1, from coordinate 3,897,089 downwards.
AGTCTTGTGCTTGATCATCGATACAAACTTTTCTTGTTAGCAAGTGCTGAGCATATTGTATTTTGGCATAATTAAAATGAAAACAGTGCTAGAATTAGCAAATTAGCAAACAGAACTAGCATACTAGCTAGTTCAATACTAGCATATTATTCAGTATATATTAGCATTATTCAATACAGGACCCCTTAATAAAAATGCCTTTGTCGGACGTTTCTAAAACCATAAACATTATTGAACACATAAAGAACTAACAATTATTGGCTTTCAGCTAGAGAAGTGCTGTTGTTGGAAGCAGAATATTTTGCTCAGGTGGTGAAACCCATAACAGTCCACTGGACCGACGGTTCAGAAAGAGAAACTCTATTGTGTTAGTAATTTTGCCCGTATCATAGATGACTATTAATGAAAACCGTGCTAAGAAAATATTTCAGGTCTTCTATGCCACTTTACTCCATCTGCATTACACAAGCAGGCGGTGGAATTTCAAATAAACACAAGGCACTTCCCCACGTCCCTCAAAATCACTTACTACTTAATTTCTGGGTGGAATTTAATACTACAATATCACTCTTATAACGAAATGTGAGAAATGTTGGCTAAAGAAAACTTTCCAAATAATTTGCCTTAATGGGTTAATATTTTCCCCTGTTTCCTTCTCCTTCTCCAAGTTTTGTCTTACATCCAAAAGAGCACAGATGTTTTATTCCACTGTATTAGCAAGCAGTGTATATGTGTGTATATGTTCTGTTATATTACCAAGCGTTATGTTATACAGTGTGTTGCTATAGTGTGTTTGCAATGTCTCCACCACACATCCCCTCGGTGAAGTAGTTGATAAATATTACATTCATTTACTGTCATTAATGCTAAATATGTTAGCAGGCTAAGATTTTAAGATGCAATATAAAAGAAATGACACACCGCAACATTCAACAACAATGGTTCCAAGGCGTTAAATGTTAGTCACACAATAGATTTGCTACATTGTTGATCCAGATGTGATAATAGCCCTCTCACAATAACTGTTCATCAAGTTATGCACTAAAGCATACGGATCAATAGCTTTAGCTTCTCAGTTAGTGATATTATTACGAAGCATCGCTTCGAGCTGTGCTCACGTGAGCACATGAGCTCTTACCACAGTGCTGCTGAATTCTTGAACCTGATTGGTCAGAAGGTGTTGATTCATTTTCACAACAGCAGCTAAGTTAGTAGTACAGCTGCAACTCACAGTTTTATATTAAAGCACTCGTTCTAATACGTTATTGCTTACAATGGGCCCTTGAATGCTGAGCGCTCATTAGTAATGGTGGATATGGTGAAGATTCCTGTGAGGAGATGTGTATTTAGCGTTTTTTTTGGAAGGAGTCTCCAGTGTCAGCGCCTTGTAACAGTCATCTGTTCCAGGTTTTCCTTTAAGCTCCGCTGGATTATTAGGGGTTCCACAGCACGCCACTAAGTGTTTTATTCCTTACTTATTTCATCCCTGTCTAGCGGTGTGGTCCACAGCTCCGTCTGTATATCTGATACCAAAAGTCTAAGGACTGAGATTTTAATCCTGTTACCCTGCCTATCTAATCTCAGCCTTCCTGTTCGGGTGCACGAAAGGCCTCTCTCGCTCTCTCTCTCTCTCTCTCTCTCTCACACATAGATACACACACACACACACAGACGCACACACACACCCTGTTCATATGCTTGGCATTACGTGAAAAGTCGGGTTTGTTATTTTCAACCATGATCATAAACACCATCTGTGTTTAGATGCAGAGCTGTGTTTATTCGAATGATAACTAGCAGACGAAAGTTAGCATTATGTCAGCAGGTTCCATCACGAGCCATAAACTTTATTGTTAACATTTTTTTTTTTGCCTGAACTATTGCGTTAATGCCTCGTTTGCTTTGTCTGGTGCTCATTCTTCTAATCAGATGAGTCATTTATCAAGTTCAATTCCGTCTACGTTGGAACAGCAAGGCTCCAGTTTTGCGTGCAGGCCAAAAGAGGTGCTGTCTACTATCCTCCTCGCAGAAGACTTTAACCAGACCACCACAGAATTGTCGCAAATAAAGGCATAATCATTACACCTCGCCAACTCGCCGGCTTACTGGGAGGAAAAAGATTTTGCTCATCGAGACAGAATGTGTTGCGCACGGACTGAAAGAAAAGAAAACAAGACAAAAGTGAAATTAACGAGAGATCTGGGCCACGCGTTATCTTTCATCTGTGTGTGAGGTGCATGCGGAAAGCTCTGCTCGCTTTACCACGGCTGGCCCTATTATGGACTTTTCAGCTGGAAGTTGCTATACTGGACTTTGTCAGCGCAGAGAAAAAGCCAAGCACTGCTGATAAATTGTGCGTTTGGGATCAGGTTGCCACTTCTCTTCCCTCTCTAACTGCTGCCACATGTTTAGTATGAATCCAAATGGCCCAAAACCAGAGATATTTGTATTATTGTTCAGTTCTCTGTTACAGAATTGTAGCTAATGAGAGCAGTGTGTATACCTTTAAGATTGGACACTGCTGTCCTCTTGGGCTAAAAATTAATTGCATGGTATTAATCATGTAAGTTGTCTAAGGGACTAATGGGCCTGTCAGGGAGGAACGTACAGAGAATAACTCTCACACCAGAGCACTGATGAATGAGGTTAGTGGCATAAACATAGTAACCCAACGAGACTCGGTGCGCTCCAAGCTGATTTTGGGAACGCGAAATTAAGAGTTTGATTGCTGCTATAATAGGAGCTGACCTATCCATGTGTGAATGTTTAAGTCAGCTCGTCAGTGCAAACTTACCGAAATGAATGCAAATGCATTTTTCGACAACTACAGCAAAAGCTGCACTTGCGGTAAATTTCTGAAATGCGACTTACAAGTTGCGGGATTTCAGTCGATTAATCGTTAGGAACGTTTGCCAAGCGTTCGCAACAGATTTATCATACTTTAGCATATACATAAACCAGTGGGTCAGACTGATGGCTTCTGGGGACTATTTTACACTTTATTCACCTAATCCTCACATATAACTAAGACGCAGTGGGGCTCTGGCAACTCTCAACCTGCTGGTCACTTTAACCCTTGAAATACGACTGCCCTCAGAATCCTGCACGAATCTCATTGGCATGCATGCATTACGACCAGTGCACACATGCCCCCGAACAGCACATCTTTACCCGCTCAGAACAACAACTGAGTCCCAAGAAATAGAATGAGCCCTGATACATTTGTGCACAGCTGGTTGGCCTTGATTTTTGAGTCAGATAAAGAGGGCTTTATTGTGGTCATGGGGGTTGGGAGGGGGAATCCGTCACTATGGCCTTGACTCTGGGTCACCATGAATGCCCATAGAGGCCGAACGCCCACGCAGCTGGGCTGGAAATGCGGAGGAGGACAATGGCATGGAGTGGGCACCTCGCAGCACGAGAAGAGGGCATCTTTGTTAGGCACAGGTGGAGCTTTGTGTGGCCTGGCTCATTACACATGCATCACGATGGCTTCCTGTCCGAGCTCTGACAAATGATGAAAATGTGGCCAGCCGTCTGCAGATCACACAGAGCCGGGGGTGTGAGGCTAGAGTGCTAAAGTCACACAGACACATGGGGGGTGTACATGGGTTAATATCAAACACCAAGCCGACGAACACATTTTAATAGAGCTTTTCGGACTCACACCAGACGTCACTGGAGTTCATATAATAATGTTTGATTGGAGAACAGGCACAACCTGAAATAACTGGACGTTATTCCACCAGGAATGTAACTCTTTTCATATCTCACTGCAGATTTTCATTGTTCAAATATTAGTTATTATTTACAGACTGCATTTAAGCACTAATACTAGTAGCAGTGAACGGTTAAACTAATTTGCATCTACTAACCAGCCCACTGACTTTCACATACAGTTCATTGGTATATATTCTGTTGATGGCCTCATGATCCTCTTGTAGCTCGTATTAGACACTTAATCAGACATGATTTTCTTATTTATTTTCAAACACAGACACAGTCTACTACGATACACCATATACAGTATGCAACTGTATTCCTCTGCTAAGAGCTTCTACTGCATTTGTTTAGGTTGATTATATCGTGTATATGATTCGGATGTTCAGTGGTTAAGAATAAACCTGCATTAATAAACTTGCATTTAAAAAAAAAAATATAAGGATGTAATCAGTCGGCAATGGTGAAAACAAAATGTGTATGTACTTCTGAGAAGAGAAAATAAACAACAGTGATTTTACTGTGCTCTACTTTGCCAGTCAATAGTTTTTGAACACCATTTATGTTTAAATGATCTTGTCCAAAATCCAGAGCTCTTCGCCGAGGAAAAGGAGAAATGTTTATTGTGATTTTATTTTCCTTGGAACAATCTGAATCTAATCTAATCAGATAAGATCTAACGGTGTATCACTCTAATTAGCCACACATTTATGTTCGCACCACGTTACTTTACGCCACGTCTTTATTTACAGTTAATACTAGTGCCGTCTGAGGGTTTTATCAATAGGTTAACCCTCCAAGTGTGCCTGTCTCTATACATAGTATTTATATAGCATGAATATATATCTGTCGTATCTACCTGTAAGGAAACGACTGCACTTGGACGGCCACATCGGAATATTTTCAGGATGTTATGAGCTGCATTCACAGCCCTGAGTGCTCTTGTTCATAAGGTATGATGATTGCTTAAAACATAACTGTCCTGGCGGTTAACAACTTCTTCCATCTTTAATGCCCCCATGACCTCTGTGCTTGGATTCACAAACGAAGTGCACTCTCTCTCTCTCTCTCTCTCTCTCTCTCTCTCTCGCTCTCTCTTTCCCTCACCAGTACACACAGATTCATTTGGTTCAGGCAGTGTGCCAGATGTACTCAGACCCTCTCTGTGCCAATGCACATCCAGGCCATGTTTAAATCCATCAAGTTTTGGCAAGCGACTAAAGCTCCTGAATCTCTCCTGTGATGGGTTGAGTTTCAAAAGAATACCTCCGCCCAGGTATCAAGCCATCCCATCCCATCCCACCATCACACCACCAGGCTTCCACCCCCCCCCAACCAAAGACCGTCTGTTTGCTCAGAGTGAAAATAGGAACATTCAAGTCACTCGTGAAATAAATATAAACAGGACCAGAAATAACAAATCGCAAGTCCCTAACGTTGTTTTTTTGGAGGTTTTAGGATATTTCGGTATTTCTCTCAGTAGCTATACGACAGCTGACGTGACAGACAGCTACAATCAGGACCAAAATCTATGCATATTAACTGGATATTAAACGCTAAGACGAGCTTCAAGGTGGCCTGCTGATGATGTCAAAGTGGTCAGTGGGGTTTGTTGACCCAAGCTCGTGTGGGCTTTTCTAGGGGAGGAGGGATTTTTTTTTTTTTTTTTTAACAGGAAATTTGGGAAGTCTTTGCATGGTTAGAAGCAAGGCTGACTGAGGTGCTTACATGATATAAATACATCGCCTTAAATCTTTAATAAGGGTAAGTGTAAATCGAGCTACTGTGACATTTTGCAACTCGGGGCCATATTGCCCCTGGTGCTGAACAAAAGACAGACGTTCTTGAAGAAAAACCCTGCCAGTTTAGGTGGAGTGAAATTACAAAGGATCTGGCATCCCGCTCGCATTTTCTGCAATGGGAATGTGGCAGTTGGTGAACAGAGAGCTGTACGTATGTCTTCACCTGCACGCTATCCAGTGTATGTCATGCACTATTTGGCCTAGATATGAATGAGCAACAAGAGGGTACTGAGACACTGACGGCTAAATTGTAATGTGTGTGTGTGTGTGTGTGTGTGTGTGTGTGTGCCGGGTATTATTTATTTGTCCCTGTATAGATTGGGATATATATGGGAAATCTATCTCTGTGAGGACATTTAACTCTTTACTATTTAGTAAATTGTGTACGTGTGTGAGGTGAGTGCATAAAACATATGCTTTCAATAAGGTTGGAGACTATAAAGCTGGGGAACTCTGGATGGAGAGACGAGTCACGTAGTCACCAGTGCAACAGACGAGCCTCAACCTTTGACCATTTGCAGCCTGTAAGCACATTGTAGTATGAACTATAGTAGGTCTTGGATGTCTTCGAGGACCAGACTTCAGTATACGGGGCCAAAAACTGTTACCATAAGCGTCACATCAGCCCTTCACTTTCACTTCACCCCTTTCCTTTTAGCCCCTGTGGCAGTAACAGCCACAAACTGTGACCTTAGCGTTACATATTCATTCTTCCCCCAGATAGAACCTTACGTCACAACACGGTCTCATGATTCCAGTGAATAAAAGTTTAATGTAACCCACAAGCCTGCTTGTATAAAAAAGTCAGAGCAATCAGTTTGAGTAGCAGAGCTTTTCTATCATTTAACTAAAATCCAGCATCGACAATTCCTCATTCGGCCTAAAATTGCAGTAACTCGTTCAGCATCTCTGCCTGTCCCAGCCCACTATAACCACACGTTACCTTCAAATACATAATCATTAAAATACTTCAAAAATCTCTTTTTGTTTTTTCGCATTGTTATGTGAATCTATTTAACGTCTCCTTCTTAAAACATCCTTTTCAATGTGTGAGAAATATCCCTCCACCTTCACTCAACTCTGTTACCTGAACGCATGCACCCGTGTGAAATATGCAGAAAATTCCACAAGTCACAGGTGCAACAGGAAGTTGCATCATCCAAATGGTCTGAAATTCCTGTGAAGAAGACAAGGAGGTTCTTTCGTTCTGACTGGTGAGGTCACTTTAACAGGACAGCCCTGTTACCCAAAATCAGAGATTTAAAGAAACGTATTCATTGAAAAAATGATTTTTACATAAATCATTATAATGTCCATAAATGTCTTCATGCCTTTAGCATGGATGTTAGCTAACCACGTTTTGACTTTGTGGAAAGGAAGAAATGAATTATACTGGTTAGCTCTAAAGGGAGATAAATACACGAGCTGCATAAAGTGATGCTGTATGACTTCACTTCTCTCTTATTTCTCTGGGCTCAGAGGATTAATCAGAGCTCGTGTGTATTATGTCGAAGCCACTGCTGTTGTATATAGCTGTTTATTACAATTGACAGAGACACTATTTGGAACCTTAAGGAGGATCAAGATGTTCACGGATATTTTGATTTCTAACGGGAGTGATAAAGAGTGTCGTATCAGCAGTGTGTGATGTGGCTGCTGTCCACTAGGGGCTAGCTTCTGACCATCACATCCAGTACCTTATCTCTTTACAAGAGGCCATGTCTATAGCCAGAAAAAAGGTGCAATATAGAACTGTAAGGGTTGTGTCATCGTCCCTCTGGGGAAACCTTTAAAAGAGTGTTTCCTGATCACAGAGATTACGAGTAGAATCTTTTTCAGGAAACCAAAGATCCTCTGAGTGTAGGTTGGACTGAATGCTGCTGCTTTTTTTTTTTTTACACTTGTCCTCCTTTTTTGCTCTTACCCTGTTAAGGGTTTTGCTCATCATGCTGACTCGATATCTTAACCCGTATACCTTTATATAGATAGGATGACAATAATAAAAATAAATAATACAGTCAAAATGCCGATGTGGCTACGGATAAGAGAAAGCTAGCAGGATTAGCGCTAAGTAAATCTCTGACATGCTCTATGTTTCCTTGGTAATTAAAATGCTGATGTCTGATGACTGTTAACATTAGAAGCACTTCTGTTCTACTATTCTGCAAGAAATAAGGAATAAGACATGACTACACCATATCTTTTATCTGTTTTATAGTTACATTTAATATTGTAGGCTGTCCATGGAACACACTAGTGTCTGTTATCACTTGCGTCATAACAGTTATAAACAGTTCTTCCCTCTTTTTTCTCTCTCTCTCTCTCTTGAAGTTAATAAAGCAGGAACAAAATACACCTTTTCATTTCCTGTCCTGAAGACGTCCCTGTGTCAGGAAACCGAAGGTTACGGCTTTTACCTCTGAATGTTACAAAGTGCTATCAAAGATTACGCAAATTTTTTAAATCGGTTTATGTTTAGCATCAAATCCCTGTGAATCACCTGTTACCGGCAGCCATAATGTATCAGAACAAGCGCATTAATATAAACCTGGGATTCGAATCACAGCCGGCACTGCCTCCAAAGCTGCTCTTCTACAAAATGAATCAACACCTTCTGACCAATCAGAAGCCAGAAAATATCAGTTCTGTGGTATAACCAATGAATTATAAGAGCGAAAACTGGTAGAAAGAATTGGAACATGGAATCCAACACACACACACACACACACACACACACACACACACACACACACACACACACACACACACACACATAGACGCAGGCACATGCTCTCACCCACACACTGCCATCCTGTTTTCCACATAGTAGTAGTGATGTCAGTGATGAGGTGATAGCTGAGGTCAGCAGGCCGTGCTTTGATGTTCCCCTGAGGATTGTGGGTGATTATGAAGTTGTTACCAGCAGGCTTGACAAGGCTGCCGCTCCTGAATCATACACACCACACACACACACACACACACACACACACATTCTTCATGACAACGCACCAGTTATGCTTTATCATCGATTCAGCTCTTACTCAAGAGCAAATCGGCCTACATGAAGAAAAAAAAACGAACCTACAGTACATGTAGAACAAGACACTCAAACATAAAATGTGGTTTGCTGGAATAAAACGCCAAATGCTGACATGTTTACACCTACGCATGCATGCTGCATTAATATAATACAGTGATTTTGTAGCTGTGATGTGAGTAAAGCTGTTTAATGACATTTGGAAAGAGCTCTTGGGATGTAGCGACAGTGCAGTGCCGATCACATTGTCTTCTCCTCTTTCTGTCACACAAAAACACTACGATGCCATGCTAACTGTGATAACTAGCATCGGCTGATTAACAGGCTCGTGTTTGCGTTACACTGAGTGCCTGGTGTACCAATTAGCCTTGGTGAGCGTTTTTTTAAATCCCATCGATCTGCTGGTCAAACGGGACTGAGTACATGGTGTGTGACAGCAGCGACGATGTCCTCAAGGAGTGTTTGTAGCATTCGATTCTTTAAGCCACGGTGTTTGAAAGCACATACCTGCTAAGCAAACTTGGTGCAAATCTGTCTCGGGAGGAAGACTAATCACGTTAGAGTGCCACTCACTTATCCCGCTGCATGCGCATGCGAATCATTAAGTGGTTTATACACAATGGCCAGCCTGTGAAGGCCCATGTGCAGGACACTATCTGATCACAAAGCACACAGTCACTTAACACCACAATCCCCAGGGGACGCTTTTTTATGCACAGAATCCACTGCCATAAACAGTTTCGATGATTAATTCTTATCTTCTGGTCACTGCTGATGTTTTATCGCTGACATTTTGGCACAAACAATGAGACTTTAGGTCTCCAGTGGAAAGCATTAAGCGGAGCCGTACACACAGACCTCTCGAGAGAATGTAAGACTTCGAGCGTGTCAAAGCCACGACCAGTATATACTGTGTGTGTGTTTGTGTGTGTGTGTGTGTGTGTGTGTGTGTGTGTGTTTGTGTGTGTGCGTGCGTGCGTGTAAGGCAGTTATGAAACAGACCTGGCAGCTGGCCCACTCAGGACATTTGACCTTGTGCAGTTTTTTTTCTCCCCCTTCACCCTTTTTTTTTTTTTCATGTTCACTCTTTTCCCTTAGCAGAGGCTAAAAGGCTCAAAAGGGTGGAAAGCAAAATATTTTCTTAAGGCTCCTGGACGCCAGGTTGCATAAAAGGTTCCACAGGCGTTTGCATCAAACCTCAACCGTTGAAACCACAAATTCTGTTTTTGCAGCCATAAAACTGCCCCCACCACAGAGGGGGGTGGAGGGGGGAACATTTCCATTCGGTTGATTCTTATAAATTTAAATGAAGTGAAAAAATCTGGTTTACTCCCCAAAGGAAAATACTGCGTTAAACATAATTTGTACCTAGCCTGCATTTATGAGCAGTAGATGCAAAAGCTTATCTATTCGTGATAGTATTGTAATTCGGTAGTTCCAGAAATAAAGCTGCACAAGAGTCAGACGTCAACCCGATCACGTTGCTGTGCTTCTGTTGTTAACGCTCAGTAAATGATCTGTGAATGCTCAGTATAACGGGCAAATTAGCGCTCGTTTCGATATAAAATGAAAATTAGAAAGTCACCTATGAGGATTGTTAAAAAAACATGTGGTTGTGCATCACAGGATTTGACTTGCTGTGATCACTTCCTCTACAGGAAGGGGGGGGGGGGGGGTTGTTGGAGGTTGACCTCAAGGTGAAAGGTCATGGCAGGGGGTCAGGGTCACTTGTTGCTGCTGGTCATCTCCGCCCCCTCTCCATGGGCCAATCGCAGGAGGCAACTCGGGCTTGCGGACCAATAAAGAGACGACTTGTTTTATGGACACAAACAGATGCACCTTTAAGCCTTTCGACGTTCCTCGGGAGTTCTCAGGCACGAGGCGAGGCTGCCGAAAAATAGTCAAAGAACAGTAAGGCACGAGCTGAATTTAGAAACAATTGAAACCACAAATTCCACAGATGCTTGACCCATCTTGTCATACTTTTCACTACTTCGCAGCGTTCTGCTTCACTGACACAGAACGTCCGTTTTGTGATACAGATTGCGTATTCTACACAAATGCTTTATCTCTGATTTATCGCAGTTTCTCTGAAAACATCCACTGTATCTTACACTCGGCTCTTTTCCCAATGTGAACAATGTTTGTAGAAATGGAAATGCAAAACATTTTTGCTTTAAAGTGAATGTACTGTATTTAGAGTTCAGTGTTATATTGCACCCAAAGTTGAGTGCTTTTCCATTATGCCTACCAGTACACGCCATATTATTGTTATTATTATTATTTATTTATTTATTTATTTTAATAATTCCTATGCAACAATAATTAGCATATTTCCCAATTAGTCCATCCCCTTCTCCTGGCCGCATGGACGAATAAATGAAGAGCTAGTTTTACACTGGGCAGGACTCAGTTAAGCTTTGCTGAAAACTTGGCATTGTGCGATACAGAGTGGATTAAATCCACACACCCAGAGGACTTATTAGAAATAGCTCACTCAATACCTGAGGATGATCGCCCTCCCCAGAGTGAGCTCCACAGCTGCCTAAGCCGATTGGGTTATCTCAGTTTGCATTCGATCCATTTCTGTGTGTTTTGAAGCTGGCTGAATAGCTCTGCCTTCTCATCACTTTTGGGTTTTTCACTTCCTACAGGCTGGACAAAGCTTTTTATAGTTCACATGGACCCAGTAGTACTAAACTCTACAAGAGTTGGGAGGACACATGGGCTTTAAGGCACAGCAGTAACGTGACTGTGGATGATCCATGCTGTTTCGCAACCTCCGATATGGGTTCTCATCTCAACGTCCGAACTGCACCGCGCTCCAGCAAAGCGTATCACGCTGCTGACTGACGGTATAGAAATGTGTCTTCTCTTTCGTCAATGGGAATTCCCAAAGATGCAGATGGCAATAAAACGTAGCAAAAATGGCCAATGGGCTGAATCATGATCAGTGCTCACACACTGGCTGACCGTCCATCGCAGCGGGACCACACGTGTGCATTCTTCCACATCAGAGCTGATGAACGAGTCTGTTATCACACCTAAAATTTAAACTCGGCTGATCTCTTTTCCGTTCCCAGCACACTAAGCCATATTTAATGTCAATCAATCGCAAACTACTTCCTCCTTTCTCCTTTTCTCCGCTATACGATATTATGCCTTCCTACACACCAAATCTCAAGCTCTATCAAGGGTGCTATAGAGCATTTTAGAACGTTGGTGAAGGTTACGCTTTTTAATAACTCACAAATCAGACCTAATAATTAACTCTGCTGAGAGTCAGACTGCTGTTTGCAACCAAATCAAATCTGCATTAGTCATGACCCTTCCAACCCCTTCGAAATGCAATAAAGCTTCTCTTGACGGCGTTTTTCTGTCAACGCGCAGCTTCACATGACCTCTGAAAGTGAACCAGGGGAGGTTATAGGCAGAGGTGAGTTTAGATGTGCAGGTGATGACATGACGCAGGTCTACACCACCAACCTGGGATGTCTAATATGTCTAAGATGGTAGTCACTTTTCTTTAGTTGCACTGCATTTTCTGAAATAAAAGTACCACATATGATCATAGCTCAAGTATAAGAGCTTTTGTTTTTCAAATGAATTCAATTCCATTTAATTTGTGTAGCATTTTCAACGACAGACATCGTCACAAAGCTTACACAGCTTACAGAAATACAGATTTATGTTCCCACTGAGCAAGCCCGAGGTGACAGACAGCAAGGGGAAGACGTAAAGCGAACCCACTCTCTTCTGGGTGCAGGAAGCAGGAAACATGTGACTCTATAAGCAGTAATGTCTAACATTACCTCTTCCAGTAATTGTAAAAAAAAAAAAAAAAAAAAGGACAAATTAACTAGTCTTAAAACTCATAAATGGCTAGAGTAGTGCTTGTATATTTTCCTGTGGTGTCATTTGTCGGAAATTCAAACCACCCCTTAGAAATCTTACTCATCTCGCATGAGATCAGGTTAAATATCAGTTAATGGAGTCAATTATGTGGTAAAAGCTTGGAGTCTTAGTAACTGAGGGACGGCTTGTCGACTTCGTCTTTGATCTGAGAGCCATGTCTTCGTCCCGGTCGAGGCCCCAAGCAAACCCTTAGTACTTCCTAGAAATCAAAGGCTGACCACTTGGCTTTAAGTAGCCATTGAGAGATGTTGCAGCATTTTGTTTTGTTTTTTTTCTGCTTATCATGGCTGTTCTCTCTGTCGCATACTCAAAGCACATCTCTCTCTCTCTCTCTCTCTCTCTCTCTCTCTCTCTCTCTGTGTGTGTGTGTGTGTCATACACATGCATGAGTTTGTTAGCTCAGGAAGAAGAACTCGGAGCTCAAATCTCCTTAAAGAAATGTGTATGTGCGTGACTGTCTGTCCAGGCGCTTTCTTTCCCTGCCGTGTAATCAGTCAAAACGAATACATCTTCTCATTGCACTGGTTTCCTGCAACTGATCAGGTTCAATTCAGGTCCTAGACTTGCCAGTACTTTTGTTCCTTCTCAACCACTACCGCCTGTGAGTGAATGGCACCTGGTGATACCGCCTCTATGTGGCATTAAATCTAACGCATAATTATATTCAACTGTAGTTCTGCAATCGTAGAACAAACTGCACGGCTTCGTTCGCGACCGGCAATATCCGAGCATCTTGAGCTCTCGCCCTCTAGACTGTGAAGGGCATTGCAGCACCGCAGCCAGTTCTGCGTTGTTGAAAAGATCTATTTATGGCCTAGCCATATTTCTTTATTACGTTTTCCTTCACTTGTCTACGAATGAATTAGTGTGAATCTAGATGAACGAAGGTTTTGACGATATTGAAGGATGTCGAGGTGCTTTTCAGTTGCCTGGATTAATGAATTAACTAGTACGTCAAAGTGTCAGGAAATCTGACCGCTCGTCTGAAACGTTCCACCTGTGTAACGGTTTGACATTTCCACTAAATATTTATGGCATTGTAGATCCTTTGGCACGAGGATGCAAGGGCACTTGCGTTACAGTGATCAGTGCCTTCAAGTGAAACACTTCAAGCGGCCTGCTGAAAGGTAGTGAAGCATAAACCCAAAAACTTCAAGGCTATGACAGCACTTGAGAAAGGCAGGAGAGCCACTCAGCCATAGAACCTTGTCCAGGTCACTCACCGCAGACCCAGCACCGTGCACGGAGATACACTTGAAACCTGTTGCTTCTGAAACCGCACTGGCTGGAATCGAGGCTGGAAAATCAATAAGAAACTCTGAAACACGGGAGGAGGTGGAGAAAATAATAGGCAGCCATCCCTGAAACTCACTTAGAAGCCCTGCCTTTCACTTGTCAGTGCCAAACAGGGGAAAAGAAAAAGGAATTCGAAAGCCAGCATTCAAATGAAGAAATGAATGGGAGGATGAGAGACATTCACAAGAGTTTGGCTGGTGCCTGTGACTATTAGAGTCTGTCTGAAAAACAACATATTTTACCAGTTATATGGCCCGAGTCTTGTGTAGCTTAAAGTATTAATTTATCAGAAATCTCTGATTGACCCAGTGTGGGAGTATTTGTAGACACTTGGTGCTTGGTAATTAATTGTAATACTACAAAACAACGTGCTGAAAGGAGCAAGATGTAGGTTTTTTTTTTTCACGTTTGCTTATTAGCATCCTGTAATGTCTGATCGGCTACAGTAATGTCCACAGTGCTGCCTGAATTGTTAACAGTTTGTTGCCTGTATCTACAACTATTACGTTTCAAATGAGGCGGACAATGTGTCGGATTCATACCGACAGGCAAGCGCCAAGTGTCTTCATTACAGCATTAAACGCGAGCGACTGCTAACTGGCACATGACTCTGATTGCCAGCATTAGTTGAACTACAAACATAAAGCAACCCAAACGGCTCCAAAAACGAAGCCTCACACCCCCCGACTCCTCACAATCTCCGCACTGTCTCGGGCATTTATGAAAAACAAACTTTGCAGTAACCTAATATTCGTCCACTGCGAGCTCTGGCTAATGTCGTGGCCTGTGGCCGACTTGCTCTGGCTCACTATTAAACAGCTGGAAATGACTAGAGCCTTTCTCCTTCTCACCTACAGCCATTACCATAACCTCCTGAAGAAAAAAAGAGGACAATTACACGTCATTTAAGACTTAAGCAATTAGAAGGCCATTTCTGGAGCTGGAGCTGGAGCTGGTCTTCTCCAATACTAGACGCTGTTAGAGGAGGTTACATTCTGACAGGTTTGGGTCCTGCCACTAGGTTGGAGTCTTGACTGGGTTTGAGGTGACATATGTTACATTTCTGTTGGCCTAATACCAGCATGAGTATGAGGTCAAATGGGGTCACACGCTGCCATAGAAGAAGATTAACGGTAAAATAGTATCCTCTGCACCTAGCAGGCAGCAATTACCACTGAATAAACATAGAAACAGAGGGCCAGCATGTGTGCACATGTATAAAATATACCCACTCAGCTACCCAAACCCCTCCTCCTAACACAAAAAAGGACCTTAAATACTACAGAACAAAAGGTCCCAAACTAAGGATCCACCCACAGCCTACTTTCTTTTTTTTTTTTTTTCTATACCAGGATTTAACTTATCTGAACAGGATGTGCTACTTGGCTCTGGTTTGTTTGGAGGCGGTATGATAGGAAAAAATGTGGAAAATCATTAAAACAAAGTCTGAAGTTCATAGGTACTCGTAATAATCTGGAAGAATCATTAGCACATGAGAAATTGGGTTAGGCCTCTGTGCCGGTGGATTACGTCATTGTGCAAAGTCATAACACAAGAAGAGCTAGAGTTTATGAATGGGCGTGGAAAGGCGAGAAACACGTATTTCAGATTACACTGTAAACTGTAAATCACGTGCAGGGGCGTGACGGAGGAAATCCTGAGATTTGTCGCGAACCTGCGGATTAAATGTTTTGGTGCTTGCCACAAACCACTGCTACGCCCAATGGCGCATAGGACAAACCAACCACAACCACTGTTTGTGAACTGTACACTCGCCCACAACACATCCAGTAAGATCACTGCAAATTACACATTCTCCAGTCCAGGTAGATGACCGAGTGACCAAGCTTTTTTTTCTGAGACTCTTTCTGCACAAGTCCTTCCTATGTGGTCGACTAGGTAGAGTATAATAACCTACTGCTATTACTACATCCCACCATGGTGGTGGCCACCATTAGCATTAGTGCTAAATTGCATGTTTTGGGAGCTGCAATGGAGAAGAACCAGATGACCCTTTCAGGTCCTGGTGCTCCTCTGCAAAGAGCTAGAAGGCAAACACAGCAGGCCCCTGGTTCTGTCAGTGACATGCAGGGGTGTAATCTGTCACAGAGCCAGGAACACACACAAACACACACACACAGCCCCACACACATACAGCCCCACACACAAATCACCATAAAGCCAAAAAAGAGTAAACCAAAGGGCAGTCAGGCGTACTTTGAGGCGGGATTGTGTGCATACACCCAATTTCTGTGGTAATTGTGGCTTTACAAGCAAACACGTAGCACTTTGTTCAGGCTAAGATATCTTGATTGCTCATAATTTTCATTACAACTGATCCTTTCTTGGGTAGGCATCACGCTACACAATGTCCAAATGTCATGAGATCGTTTGAGCGGCACGCACTCACACACACACACACACACACAAAAAAAAAGAAAAACGGTTAGCTGAGACCAGTCATTAATTGACAAAAACAGTGTAATGAGTTATACTGATAATGTTGTGAGGCAGTGAAATTAATATATTCATTTTGTTTCAAATAAAAAAAAAATTACTGATTTCATCTAATAGCAAGAACAAAAATAAGGATAAAATAAAGTCGAACTTTTGGGCATTTTTCAGTCTAGCGTTTTGGGTTGCTTGTGCATCTATACATGTGCTACATGTGCTACACTCCTCAACATACATGTACAGATGGTGGCAATAAGTGCTGGCTCTTTCTTAAAGCAAAGGCCAGAAGGTTCTTCTAAGCTAAGTCACCTGGATCAACAGAGAGTTCGCCCAGAGGCAGCAGCGCAGCACCGGACCACAATGGGCCTAAATTTAGGCCTGTGAATCCCACACCTCCCCCCGTTAACCCCTGACACCTCCAGGCCGTAGGAGGCTTACCACCAAAACCAGGCTTCGATTAGACCACATGACCTGCCCTCAAGTTCCAGCTTTATGATGGAGGGATCTTAGTGGAGCAGCTGGACTGTGTTTAGTGGCCAGTGACCGAGCACTGTGGACATGTGCAGGAAGTGACATCACTAATGATGAGCATGACTCGTCCATGTATGGACCATTTACTCTATATAATTTATTTAATTTATACAACTTTATTCTAATTTAGTCAGTTCCTAATTGTAGTACCATGCTAGTGACAACAAGAGGAAAATGAAGAACTAAAAAACTAAAAAAAAAGAGGAAAAAAGCGAATGCAGATTTGAGAGTGTTTTCATTTCATTGCCTTTGCTTAGAGATCACCACATGACATCACAGTTTCAAGTGTGAATCTGAAAATATTGTTCGCAGTGTGGTCGTTGTTTTTTAAATGATACACAGTCGTGTGCGAGTTTTCAGTATTCAGTAACG
This sequence comes from Pangasius djambal, assembly GCA_022985145.1. Lineage (NCBI taxonomy): Eukaryota > Metazoa > Chordata > Actinopteri > Siluriformes > Pangasiidae > Pangasius > Pangasius djambal. The sequence continues at coordinate 3,879,962 of CM040986.1, read as the reverse complement.
CAGATATTCATTTAATAATCTTATTCAGCGTTAAGTCCTAATATTGAGTCGTTTTGTTTTTTTGTTTTTTTTTAAAAAAATGATAGCAATTATTGAAACGTAATTTTTACTTTCGCATATAAACTTTTACCTTAGCTTTCGCACGTTATCCATGTGATCCATACGGAAAGTCTTTCATTCGTGTGGCTGATTTGAAATGTTTTTCTTTTCTCGCACACTCCTGCACTTTGAATCAAATTTTAAAATATTACATACACACTTCTCAGGGACTCACTGGATATTTTTACAGCTCTTGCTTTTCACATAACTTCTACTTGCAACGCCTCGTAAAAAGGAAACTATGCTGTAGGGTTCTACATAGAACCTTTAAGGGTTCCACATATAGCGACAAACCAAAGAACCCTTTAGCATGCTAGGTAGAACACTTTTTTTTCCCTAAGAATGTACTATAGTAATAAAATTAGTATTAATAAGTGATTGGTAAAGAGCAGAACCCAGTAAAGGGCGGCCGCTGAACCTTTATGCCTTTAGACACAATGACTTATTTGTATGAGTGGAATTTTCTGCCCTTTAACAATCCTGGAAAGTAAAGTACTGTCAAGAAACATTACTTTATATTGAAGAAAAACTTGTAGACAGTTGAACGGGGAAAAAAAAAAAGAAAGGAGCTGAAACTCTGTGCGTCTCGAGCACCAGAGCTCCGAAGTCCTCCTGGCTGTCCCGCCTCTTTTCCGTCTCCCACAATCCCTGCTTCCATCATCGACAGCCAACGCAGCGTGCCAGCTACATCACCGCTGCGCCCACATCGCCGTGCTGTGATTGGCTAATGACACGGCAGCGCAGCCAAACAGCTGCTGGGACCCAGACCACCGTGTTCCCACCACAATCAAGAAAAACATAAGGGTCAAGCCAAAGCATCCAAATCCCTGCTGCTTTTAGAGGTGTACTGAACGTTTCTCAATGGGAAGAGACAGAAATGTCTTTATTTACAGGTCATTATTTACAGAAATTCAGTCAATTGTGCCCAAGTTCCAAACCTAATATGAAATTCATCCGGGCATTTGCCAAGCTACAAAATGTCGCTGGACTACAAATAGAGCTCTATAGGATCTTATCAGGGGGAAGAGTGCCAGCGTGGATGTCGTGGCTCAGAGGGATCCCAACTCAGCATGTACAGCAGTAGCAGTGTGTCACTGTAATCCCAAAGCAGGCATACAATACAGAGAACCTCTTCATTTCCAGATCTTCTCTGCGAGCCTGAGGTCAGTACACAGGTGAGGCCAAACATGCAGATATTCACGAGTGCATTACGGAGAGTCTTCCTGCAGACGCACACTGACTTGTAGTCCATCTGAAGGCAGTGTCACACCGTCTCCCACGTCACACACACTCCCTTATCCACGTAGAGTCGGTGCACGGTTTCCTGGATGCACTGGGTTTACCAGCCGAGAGGACAAGTTGTAATGTTAAATGTGAGCATACAGAATATCCAGAATACGAAGACGAAGCATTTACTATAGCTGTGAGTTAAATTTACCAGTAAAAAAAAAAAAAGTTTCATTGTCTCACTTGTATTTTTTTTATCACAGTTGTGTATTCTGTACAGTAACGATGTGCTGTTCTGTAATAATAGGTTGATGAGGCAACACTTTACATCAAGGTTCTCATAACCATTATCGCTGTATTCGGTTATTCAATTAATAATGTTAGCAAAGTCTTAGCACATTGTAATTATCATTTGTTTAAATGTGCAATAAGTACATCTGCATTGATTCACGTTTATTTTTTTCCCCATGACTAAAAAAAAAGTCCAGATAAATGAGCAAAAACTGAATTTAAAAATGTTGGTCAGCTCAGCTCAGGGCCGATGTAAATATTGCGGCGTTTTTAGCGTCAATTCTGAATTGTGCCAGTTCCCATTTTAAAGCAACGTGTTGTTTACTTTGTTAAAGTTCCATATTGTTTTAGCAGTGCTGAAGATCACGGTATGTCCATGCTAAATAATGAGCGTTAAGGGAGCCTCAACCAGCCGAAGAGCAAGAAACGAATTAGACTGCAACAAACAGATCACCCTTTGAGAATGTATACGCAATGAAATCGTTTCTTACGATGCTGCTGTTTCGTTTATTACATTCCGGTAACTGTGAATGTGTAATGTGTAAATCTGTTTGCAGCAGTGCGTGCATTTTTATTTGAAATAATCTACTGTGTTAAGCTGTGTGCGAAGTTAGAATTGAAAAAAAAAAAAAAAAAAGCTTGTTAGAAAGGGCAAAAAAAAAAAAAAAAAAAGGATGAAAAAAAGTTTGGTCAGCGTGACGATTCGGAGTCTGGCAGCAGACGAGTGGCGCTTTCTCCAAGCCAGAAAAAAGGCGCTGTAATATATTGTACAGCATGGAAACAATTACCTCTTGGCAAGAACTCGGCCAAACCAGACTGTCAGACTGTGTGTATATGTGTGTGTGTGTGTGTGTGTGTGTGTGTGAGTGTGTGTGTGCGCTTGTGTGTGTGGGCATTTGCATGTGTGTGTGTGTGTGTGTGTGTGTGTGTGTGTGTGTGTTTCACAAAGAAGATTATGTGGTGCTGAGAACTTGTATTAATTATGCACAGTGTTACCTTTTCAGCTTTAGTGTGTATCATATAATATGTTCTGCTGTTAGACTGAATCTTCACCAGCAGTATCTGTGCTTATTGAAAACGTCCTGCAAAACCTGTACGGGAGCTGCAAAGTGCAAAACCGGGGCGCTTACTCTTATCCACGCTAAAAAAACCCGTCCCCGAAATAGACGATATAAACGTTCGAGCTCTAAGGTGTGACAGCAGAAACGTGACACGCTGAGCACGGCTGAGCTTTAACATAACTGTAGAAGCCACTGGCCAGCCATCCGGTTCTCTACTGCGGCACTCTTTTTTTCAACACCCACCACCTCGTTAGCTTCTGAGCATCTTTACGAAGATTCGAACAAATCTCTCACACACACCCACACACTTTCTAACACTTTCCGAGTGTCTCTCTCTCTCTCTCTACGCGTCCAACAGTGGGTTCATTAAATATGTACATTACATTCCCGATTAGTTTCAAGCGCAATTTTAATAAAGAATTATATAACGCGTTTAAAAAAAAAAGAGAGAGAGAGGTTTGAAAAGTGGAAGGTGATTACATTAAACTCAAATGATAAAAAATACAGGAAGATTTTAAGCAAGATTTGATGACGTTCTCGTATATTGGCTGTTTCTAGGAAAATAATTAACGACGGGGTGGTGTGATGCAGACACACACAAAGTCGAGTTACTCTTACCATCCCGATGTTCATTATTTTTCGAAAATAGCATGTCCTGAAGGGTATCATTCCTCTTATAGCACAGCACGTTGACATGCGATTACATCTTTCGATTAATTTAAGAATTTTGCGTAGTTATAGTTATATTTAATGGTGTAGAACGTCTGCAAAACAGGTTAGTCTGTGCTATCACTATAAACGAACGTTCCTTCACCAGCATCTTTTTTTTCTCTCTTGAAGCAAAAAAAAAAAAAAAAAACAGCTTGTCATGTTACATAGATCCTGGAAAGTCCTGTGTCCTGAAGATTCTCCCAAGAAACTGACAAAGCACTGACACTGGAGACTCCTTCCCTAATCGTTTCTGTAGTAACACTCTCCTTATGGAAGAACTTCACTATATCAATGATTATGCTGTTTTCGTTGTTAAATAACGATGTTTTTTATTTAGATTTATTACATTTAGATTATACGGAGCTTCCGCCCTGCAAGTCCCTGTGCACGAGCTGTTACTACTGAAATGATTTATTGTGAACGCACATTAATGCAACCCTGTGATTTGCCGTCAGCACTACTGTCACCGCTGCTGTTTATTCAAGCTCTCTCAAGCACAGGTCTCTTTAGTACACTCACTGACACGTACAGACACACACTTGCTCCTGTGACATTTCAGGACATAGGATTGTACATATGTGTGTAGTGTAACAACCTATAGACACTAAGAATTTTCTACACCTCTTAAATCTACGCCTTTAACCCTAACCTTAACCTCAGTAACCACAAACAAATGGGTTTACTCTTCAGTTCTGATCAAAGCAGCACAACGCTTTTATAAAAGCACTTTACCTCTTCACAACTATCTCACTCTTACTGACAGAGGTTCTGTCTGGGTTTCCTACATAGTCAGGATAGTTTGGTATAGCCGAATCATGAAGACGCACACACACACACACACACACACACACACACAGAGAGAGAGACAGAGAGAGACAGTGAGAGAGACACCGAGAGATAGCCAAATCATGAAAACGCGCGCACACACACACACACACAGAGAGAGAGAGAGAGAGAGAGAGAGAGAGAGAGAGAGAG
>CM040986.1:3807449-3871298 GCA_022985145.1 Pangasius djambal | reverse complement strand
AAAAAAAAAAAAAAAAAAAAAAGAAAAAATCCCGAAGTGCCAAGAATGTGAATGAAATTGAGCTCATTGGGTAATTTAAACCAGACGCTGTGCGTCGTGTCGGCTCAGGATACGATTCAGCCCTCGTGCAGGATGCGAGCGAACAAAAGCCTATATTAACCTTTCCAGCACTAAATATTAAATCGGCGCTTAAAAAAAGGAAAACGCAGCATTCGCCACTCCGAATATGATTAGTGGGGCATTAGCTGTGTACTTCTTTTTGCGACGCTTTTATCAGATCGAATAAGCATTAGACGAACACTTGCACGCCCGCATGCAGCAGTTCTGAAAGGTAAAGCAAAGAGGAGCTGGTGTTAGACGTCAGGCTTCACTCTGAGCAGTTTTACAGGATTTGGACCGATATGGATTAGCACAAAAAAAAAAAAAAAAGATGACCACAAATATCCCATGTGCATTTATTAGCTCTGTTTAGCAAGGCGGAAAGGTGGAAACGTTTATGCATCGGTTTCCTTTTCCTTCCGGATTCGGAGGAATTCGAACAGGCCAGAGTTATTCCTTTTAAACAGAGCGGTGAGAAATGCTAGCGGCTAAAATCCACCGCTATTATACATTTGCGCCCATGAATTATTGTGTGTATTAATGACCCTTTTTTATTATAGTCTCTGATTTTTTTTTCCCCCCCTGTATTTTCGCGTGTTCGGGGTTTCTTTACGCTGATCAGTCGTGATCTTCATCGTCGCCTTCCTTGGAATAACGAGATGCGGTGTTTATTTTTGAAAACGTCCGCGGTAGTGCATTGTTACGTGTTTGAGGCTTGAGCAGGGTGTAGCGAGGATGGAGAGCGTACAGCATCTGTCTGCGTCTATCCCTGGATTGTTTCACGCGCAAGGATGGAAATGGCAAAAAACGAGAAAGCAGAGGAGAAGAAATTCTTATAAAAGCTACAAAATGTCAGCATTCCATTATAATTATAATATTCATACTTCAGAAATCCTTTACACACACACACACACACACACACACACAATCATTGCACTAATTTTTGTGTTTTGCACGCTTCCTTTTCCATGCTTCCATCATATATGCCTGATCTTTTCTGTATTTTGGAATATTTTATTTTTTATTGAATTTTAGTGTGCCTTTTAAAGCGTAAGTGCTGATTGATTAGCAATAGATACCGCTTTTTCCTTTTCTGATTAAAAACACTGATACTGAAAGCTCGAGTATCAGCCGATATTGATACCCACTTGAGTTTCTTTTCTATAAAAAAAAAAAAAAAAGAAGGTATTAAAATGATATTTTAAAAAATATATATATTTTTATGGAAATACTTCGCTTAAAAATACAGGAAATAATACGTAGCTGAAAACCATAGATTTTTTTTGTTATTCAGTTAAACTCTTGCACTCACATGGCAAATGTAATAAATGAAAGAAGGTATAGATCTGATCAATTTCAATCCTAGCAAAAAATATAATCACGCCTCGTAGACGAAAATATTTCCACACAATCTTTCTCCTAATACAATTCCAGTATTTTCCATTTAGTACAGGAATCAGATTAAACTGGCTCTTTTTTTTTTTCCCCCTCTGTCATCTGCTCCAGCATTTTGTGACCCTGGCTATCAGATCAGTGTCATCTCTAACGAGGAATACTTTCCCAGCAGGAGAATTACACTAGCGTTAACATCGTGGCTCTGATTTTACACTTCGAGAATAAAAGCCTTTTCTGTAAGCGATCGGAAAGCTGAAAGGACTCGGTCTGCTGTGTCCAGAGAACTGATGAGATACGGGTCATTTTGGATTTATTTACTACTTCTTAAGTACTTCCATCGTTCAAATATTACACAAATTTAAAAAAAACCACAAAAAAAAAAGCTCTGCCTGCTAAACTCCAGATTAGCCGGTGAGATGTCAGTGTGTGTGATAGCCTTTAATCAGAAACAGGTTTATTTTGAGAAATGGTCATTTAATGCAAACTTCAGTACGTTTGGCTGCTGAGGACTTTGATGTGAGATAAGCGTTTCTGAGCAGTGAGACATGGGGTCTCGAAGGATCGGCCTTTTTTTTTTAGTTATTTTACAGTCATGTTTCAGTTTAGGGAGAAAGTGTTTCGAGTGCGAGACAGCGTCGGTTCTGTTCGGAAATAGAGTGACATTCATCGGGGTTTGTTTGTTCTGTCACTGATACTGACGCGCTCGCTAATGCGTCGTGTTTGGAAAGACTCGGGCTGCAGATTTGCTTTATGAGAAACTCAAACGTGGCTGCATGATGAGCTTAATACGCAACACAATGCTGCCTGCTGTCCAGAGACGGATATTAGAGCGGTGCGGCTTTTGCACACAAACGCTACAGATACCGCGTTATTTTTTTTAGCAGTGCTAATACTGAAATCTTCAGGAGAAGCCGATATTAATATTCCTGTGATATTTTTGCCTTTAAAAGTACTAAGCTTTGAAATGATTCTTTTACGGAAGCACATAAAAAAAAAAGAAATACAAATAAATACAGGGAAGAAATACAGAGCTGAAAACATGACACACAACACTGCAGCTTTCTTTATTCAGTGAAACTCACACAAAAAATCATTTACATGGCAAACGTAACAAATATAATAAAGCGTAAAGTATAAATACAAGAAAAATCAATCCCAAAAAATATGTTTGTATGCCAACATTTCCAGTTATAAAATAATAATAATAATAATAATAATAATAATAATAATAATATTTTCTAAATTAGCTTCCAGTCTTTTCTATTGGTTACAGGATCCCATTGAATTCATTCTTCTTTTTTTTTTCCAGATATCCATTTTTTTATTGATTTTTTATTATTATTATTATTTTTTTTGCTGGATTTCGTGTTAGTGTCATCTCTCATAACCACCTTGGTTGCACTGCACAGCCTGCATGCATGAGCATAAAGAGATTTGCATGTTTTTTTTAAATTATTTTTTTTATGTAAGCATGTATACATGTGTGTGTGTGTGTGTGTGTGTGTGTATAATGATTAGAAAACAGAGTCACTCCCTTAATGAAAAGTCCTAATATACACTCATAGTATAGTTATAAAGTTGGTGCTCTCAATAAGCTTGTGCAAACACACACACACACACACACACACACACACACACACACACACACAGAGAGAGAGAGAGAGAGAGAGAGAGAATCAAGGTGCTTTATTAGTATTAGAGGATTAAATACAAGGCCATAGTTTTTGACTAGCAGACCCACAGATGGTTATGGAAGATGGGGCTGACCAGGTTAGCTCTAAACTTTAAACTATTCGAACCCGGTCTCTCATGCAACATACACTCACACATTCACTTCACTTTCACTTACCTTACCGTACCGCTGCTCGCAGCGCTTCATCACTGTTGGCCTTTTCTCTATATCACTGTATAGTGTAAGGATTTATACGCTCACTCTCCAGGCTAACTCGGATGGGGATGGGTTCCTTTTCGGTCTGGTTTCTCTCAGCCTTTCTTTCCCAACATGTTTCCTCGCCACTGTCGCCTCTGGCTTGCTCATTAGGGGATTGCTCCTCCAGATTGCTCTGAAGCTGCTTTGTGACTATGTCCATTGTTAAAAGTGCTAAACAAATAAAATTGCAATTGAAATAGGATTCTTCTGCACTGCTTCAAACTCCTGCCTCTTAACTGTAGTAATCGGTCACTGGAATCAATTACATCTGGTAATGTCTAAAAGATGCTCTGTGACTGAAATGCATTCAGCCTGCGTGTGAAATCACTCACTGTTTTCCATCCCGGTGACGTGATTCCGATCATCTTTCCTTAGCGAATATAGCACGAAGATCACCGCACCTCTACTCATGTTATTTATAGTTACTCTGGGCTGGAGAGACAGTGACGGAGAGGTGATGCGTCAGTAGTGCTGTGTGTTTGTACAGACGCTCACTTCTCTGCAATCGATCAGATTTCATGAAAACAATTAAGAAACCTGGATTTTAGTCCAATAAAAGCCCAAGCATTTGTTTGAGGGGGGTTTTTTTTTGAGTCGCATGTGCATAAATGTCCACAAAACAACATTTTTATTATAGTAGTTTTATACCAGCTCCTTCTTTAGTTGGATGCAGAGTATATGTACAGTAAATGTCTCCATGGACGGCCATTACTGACAAACTAACAACCGCCACAGTTACTGTGGAAATCTAGACACCATTAACATTAGCAAAGCAGCTCTGTACGCAATGTGTAGATAAATAAATAAATAAATGAATGAATGAAACTGAGTTATTAACTACATTTCTACCACAGCGCCGTTGAATACTTTCACCTGCTTGGTCAGAAGATGTAAGGCAAATGTAGGGTTTATATTAATGCACCGTTTCTATAGCAGCAACTCATTCACCGAGACTTGTACGATGGACACTTGACATCATTTTAGACTCATAATAAACAGCTTTAAAAAATTATTATTATTATTATTATTATTATTATTATTATTATTTACATATACTGAAGACTTAAGGAAGGAGTCACCAGTGTGAGCGCTTAATAACGGTTTTGCAGAAGTGCTTATACTTTGCACTTTATCTGTCACATGACACGTTCTCTTGTCTTATTAACTTCATGAGAGAGGAAAAAAGAGAAGGTGATGACAGAATGACTGTTTATAGTTTTTACAACATATATATATATATATATATATTATAACATATTATATTATATTATATATGTAACTATAAATGGATCAAAGGTATGATGTGTTGCTCTTTAAAACATTCTTAGTGTTGAAATTATATTATATTATATTATATTATATTATATTGCTGTGCTATAAGAGGAGTAAACTTGGAGGTGTGCTGTTATATGAGAATGATCACCTTCAGGGTGGTCAGAGTAACTCCTCCTTGCATCAGGCAGCATCACACCACCCTGTCACTGTTTATTTCCTTATAACAAGCGATTTATTCCTTATGTATACCTACTATCCAGTATGAATGATGACGCGTGTTTAAGATAAGTCCAGCTACCTTGGCTTAGCGCTAGGTATTTCCAGGTGACCAGGGCGACTGCAGCGAGTCTAAAGGTGAGTTTAATATTGCACATTTTAAACTGTGCTCCCACTCTCTGCTAAACATGTGTTTGGGAAGATTACCTGGAGTCCCGGCACTTTGAGTACGATCCATCCAGCAGCAGACCATTCCGGAGTCGAGCTGTTCTGTTTTTCTTCAGCTGAGGCCGTTCCTGGAGCGTGCGTGCTTCATTAGCTCTGCTCTGGAGAAGAAAAGAAGGTCAGGCTCAGTGACCTCAGCACTCTAATTATAGGCATTGACTGTGATCAGAAGGTAAAAGAAGAGAGGCTGGCTTGGATGGCCAGACACGCAAGATTCCTCCTCTTTATCAACCCATATATGTGATATCAAGGAATAGTCTATATAGAGGAACAGGAATCCAGGGTTCTACAGCACCTTAAGGAATAGTTCGGCCACACTGGTAATGTACACAGTGTTCCCCTTACAGCAAAAGCGCTGTCCCTCAATCAGTCTACACATTTAATATTTGAAGCTTGCTCCTCTCCATCTAACAAGTAATGGACGCGTAAAGCTAGCATTTCCTTATTGTTTCTAATGTCCTCACTACCACTATTCGTACACAAACAATTCCATAAAACAGCAGAATAAATCAAATCACACTGCAACTTTCTTATCATTCAAATCACTTCTAACATATTAAAAGTCTGCCTTCTGACTCTGGGCCGCACACTCATCTGATACTTGCACAGAGATCACAAACTCTTTGCTGAGAAATGTGATCTGGGTTCAAGAGGCCAGCGACTACTGGGCTAGTTATGCAATGCACTTTTGCGTCACCGAGTTTCAGAGAGCTGCTCCGTGTGTCACATAGTGTCAGGAAGTCTGATTGCCATGGAACAACTTTCATACAGATTGAACAGAGTGTGATGCTTTACACACTGCTACACTGGGCTTTGTAAGCGTTCCTTACTTTGGAGGATGAACCCCATTTTGGGACGAGGAAAAAAAAATTATTCATGAGGTTTAACCTGCTTAAAGGGGTCAAAACTGTCTTTTTTTAAAAAAAAAAAAGGGGTCGTATCTGTATTTTTTTTTTTATTAATGCGGAAAAAATGTGATATATATATATATAAATTACACAACAAAAAAATTAATAAAATATAAAAAATTCATTTTTGTTTGTTTGTTGTTGTTGTTTTGTCTGTTTTCTCAAAGGAGCTATATCCCCACTAAGTCGAACCTATCAGGTATTCCTAGCCACCAATATATAAAAACATGACCACACACACACACACACACGCACACACACACAGAAGACAAGCTACTGTGTATCCATAAATATAGTTTACATTGCTAAAAATTGAGATGAAGATGCAATATTGATTTATTATTATTATTATTATTATTATTTGTATTGCTATAAAAATCTAAAGACATATGCTGGTTTAAAGGGACCAAACACACGGGTTAGAAATGTGCTGTCTGTGTGTTAGCAGTGTCTGTTTCCTATTATTGTGGGTCGGTGCTGCTCCAGCTTTGCTGTGCGTTACTCTGTACAGCACAGTAAACTTCACCCTGCTTCCTTATAGTATCAGGACTCAGGAACTGCAGACCCTCCATTCATCCACAGAAAAAGACATCTTTAATAACACTGATGAGGATGTGACCCTGGCACACACGGGCGTCTCCATTTCCTCTCGATTAGCCTCTGTCTGGGCAGAGAGAACTAACGGCGTGTTTTCTTCGCTCCTCAAGGCCGCTCCTCTAACCTATGCAAAATCTCTGAGGTCCTGTTGTGGTTGAGCTGACATATTATTAGTGGAACAAGGTTAGTTATAGGTCTGAAAAGTTGTTTTTCGACCCACTGAGTATTTCTCTTCTTGGCCATTTCGGCTGCCGTCGTTTTTTTTTAAAGTGAATATGCTAAAAAAAAAAAAAAAAAAAAAAAAAAAAGCATGGCTAGTAGGGAGCAGTTAGCATGACTGTGCTAAATTAGCGACTCCCAATACATAATTTGCTGTCTCTACTGCTCTAACACACCTGATCACAACTGCTAGGCTAATTTACAAGCGCGTACTGAATCAACATGGGGGTGTTAGAGCAGGAGAAATGCTAAAACGTGTAGAGCAGGGCTACTCCTGAAGCAGCGCTGTGAGCCACAGTGTTACATGGCCGCATATTATATTTACTGTTATCAGTGTTAACGTTTGTTAGCAGGTCAGCTCAGTGAGTACAAAGACGTCTTTGCCATATATTAACGAAATGTCTAAATTTCAGCCAGAGGGAATGTTTTTAATACAGCCTTTGGAAGCATATAAATAACGACTGGTGTGGTCGTATACGATACGTCAAACTTAGCGTGGAATAAAAACGATTTATATTTAGGGGCCACATCAAGGCAGCCCAGGATTGACTTAAAATGGACCAATAACAACTTTTTTTACGAGCCCATATAAGTAAAGCCTGGCCGGCCCTGTAATGCTCGTCTGGCCACGTGGGAAGTGCACTGCTGTTTCAGACGCTGGAATTCGCATCTAATTAGTGTCCTTACTCAAACGTCAGGCTGTCAGAAAGGTACAAAATTTTATATACTCTACCATTCCAACAATTTCCTGATAGCTGTTGAGCACTGCTGAATTCTGATTGGTTAGAAGGCACTGACTCCGACAGTGGTGCTTCACGTTCTTGCTCTAATACGTATGTTTCTGTAGTAACAGCTAATTCACCGGGACATGCAGGGTGGACAAACAACATAAACCAAGACTATAATCATCCATATGGTGAAGTTTTCTGTATGGAAGGAGTCTCCAGTGTCAGTGCTTTTAACAGTCGGTAAGCCTTCCACCACGTGAGAGTCTTCAGGATAGAGGACGCTTTCTGGTTTCTAACCGACACGGGAAGTTTTTTGTCTTGTTCATTTTTAGAAAGAGAAAAGAGGGAAATAAGAGAGGCTGTTGAGGAAGTTTAGAGTCAACTTGTTTCCTGGATGTTCCACGACATTAAATGTAATTAAATGTACAGTAACTATAAACTAAAACAATGTACATGTTGTTCTTTAATTAATATAAAAATGTAATGATTGTCAAATTGCTGTAATATCAATAGAATAGAACGACTTTGGGATGTAACGTTAAAGGATAATAACTTCATGGCAGCCTGATACACGAAACCCGATCAATAATTATTTTCCCCCCATCATGTTTTATTCCTTACATGCTGTAATCCCATAATTTACTGAGAGTGTGTGGCAGCTTGAACACACTTGTTTACAAATGCAGCCACTATTACATAACTGTACAAAGTGTTGATTCAGAAACTCAGATGACTGTGCAAATAAAGTATAAATTTTTTTTTTTCTGCAGAATATGATCAGTGGACACATTTGTTAAGTAACTTTTTCTAGTTTGAGAATTACAGATTGGCTCTTTAGCTACCTTGCAGTTGCCCAGCTACTGAATACACACTCTTTATTTTGCCAACACTTTACCATGTCCTTGTAGGTGTTACATTTTTAATGTTTTGCATTAAGTTTTACCAAAGACCTGTGACTTTTTAGAAATAATTCTCACAAGAAATCATCGTTCAAAGTCATCTTTCAAAGTCTTTTGAGATGCACAATATATTTTTTACGGTCTGAGCACTCCTTCTTCGCGTGTGGAAATGGAAAAAGGCCTACAGGGCAGGAATGATTGCGGGTTGGACCAGGCCAATGGCCAAAGCCATTGGATATCATCACTCCTTCATTAAACTGGCATGCACAGGTATCACAGTGGCTCTGCTGAAAAGAAAAGGCCCTTTCATGGGGCAAGGGGAGAGCTAGGGGCTGAGAGACAGACACGCACACACAGAGAGAGAGAGAGAGACAGAGACAGAGAGAGAGAGAGAGAGAGAGAGAGAGCGGTATCTATGGCTTTGTTACAAATCTTAATGAATTGGAGATCTTCATGATCCAGAAATTGCTGTCTCACACCAGTTTATCATATACTACACATTAGATGTGACCTTTTGAATTTGTAAATTAACATTTAAACAAATAACATTCATTACCACTAACATACGTCTGAGATTAACATACCTACGCACGTGTGCATCTTGTAAGCGTGTACTCACGCTGGGTGATCTGTACTGTGCCTGAGCACCTCTGACTAGTGATTAGTGTGAGCGCTCCGTACCGTGCCCAGACCCGCTTGAAAAGGTGGGCTCAGGCATGGTTCGGTTGGACTCAGGCATGGTACACATCTAGTGCGATCGCTAACCGTGGCCGATCACGGAACTCGAGACGTGACGTCAATGATGTGACTGTTCCATTTAAAAAGTAAGCAAAGCCGTAAAGTAAAGATGGCGGGCAAAGCTGCAAATCCCTCCCTCAACGTCAGCTGCCTCCGTTAAAACTCTTTTGATACAGTGCGGCACGATTAAGTGAAAATAGCCGTTCCGCATAAGTGATAAATCTGAGGGTATGAGAGGGTAATAAATGAGAGGGTAATTTGTCATTTGTCACAGCGCCCCAAACAACTCCAAATAAGCCACAAAGTAAGCAACGTTACAATGATGGACTCCATTGTGCTGAGCGAGAGCGCTTTGCTTCCTGTTTTCTGTATTGCGAACTAAAAGTCGCATGACGTAAGCGTGCTCACATTAAGTGCATTGTGAGTGCAGGCCAGCAGGGGAGTGGGGAGGGGGGACAGTCATGCTTGGGCATAGTCAGAGTACGCCATAAAAGACATCCATGTTTGCAGTAAAAAAAACCTGTGACGCATTAGGGCTAGGGGAGACGCGGTGGCGCAGCAGGGAAAGTTGCGGCGTCGCAGCTTCAGGGTCCGCAGTACGATCCTAAGCTTGGGTTACTGTCTGTGTGGAGTTTCGCATGTTCTCCCTGTGCCTGTATGGGTTTCCTCCAGGTTCTCTGGTTTCCTCCCACCTCTAAAAACATGTTGCTAGGTGGACCGGATACACTAAATTTCCCCTAGATTGTGAGTGTGTGTGAGACTTGCGTCCCATCCAGAGTGCATTCCAACCTTATGCCTCGTGTTCCTGGGATAGTCTGCGTGTTCACGGTGACACTGACCAGGATAAAGTGTTTACTGAAGGTGAATGAATGGACATTATGGTCATGTCTGTAAACACTGGAATGGGCTAAATATGAGTGTTAAATTGAGACATGGCAAACAGATTCAAAAGCGGGATCTGATTGTCAAGAAATTCAAATCAATTCAATTTTATTTGTATAACGACAACGGAACAATGGATATTGTCACAAAGCAGCTTCACAGAAATAAATACGTTCGAGATAAATTTTTTTAAGTTTATGAATGAGTTTGAGATGAAGCAATCGTGATGTGATCGAAGTGTAAGAAAACTATATGCATTTATCCCTAATGAGCAAGCCAGAGGCGACGGTGGCAAGGAAGAAGTCCCTGAGACGACATGAGGAAGAAACCTTGAGAGGAACCCAGACTCACAAGGGAACCCATCCTCATCTGGGTGATAACGGATGAATGCAATTATAAATAAACCCCTTCTATAACTGTGTACTACGTGGTCAAATAGAAATTCCAGTTACAGTCTGAAAAGAAAATGAAAAGGAAAGAGTAAAGAGCTCCGTCACACACTGAGTCTTAGCCGAATGTTAGCCGTCATGATTTCCGCAGTGACGTGCATTCGGTGGCGGTTATATGACAAATATGCGCTTCTGATTTTCAAACATTAACAGGCAGTGGGACAAATTACCCACACACAAACATCATAACAACTTGGATTATTAAGGAAAGATATAGTCAAGTATAGTGAAGTTCTCCATTTTATTAAGACCAGCGTCTACTTAACATTGTGTAATCTTCAAGCACCGCAGCACACCCTGGATACCCAACATAAATATCATCCACTCCTGTGGCTTATGTGTATCTAAACTGACAAAATGACTAAAGGAAATAATTACATTTACAACCATGCGACTTTCTATAGACATTCGTAATATTCTTTGGAATGTACTAATTATAAAATATACAGTTAAAATGTGCAAGCTAAGGAGAAGAACATTGGCCTTGGACCTGTAGCATAGTTTCCTTCTGAAACTGAAATCTAAAGCAATAGCATATTAGATGCCATCGTTACTTAGTCCTAAAGTCATCACAAAAGCCAATCTACTTCTTACCCGCAGTCAGAACATGGAAAGTACGCCACATGCTTTGACTCACTCTTTCTTGGAGACGGTGTCAGCACTGTAAATTCTCATCGATATGGAGCTGAACCAAAGCTTACATACATATATATATATACTCTATGCATATATACTTTTCATCATTATTTGTCGGGTCCACAAGTATTTGGACAGTGACGCGGTTTTCGTCATTTTGCCTCTGTGCGCCGCCACGGTGGGCTGGAAATGAAGCCATCAAGATGCTTCATTCAAAATACTGAATTAACCGTTTAGGAATTACAGCCATTTTTTTCCGAGTCCCTCCATTTTCACAGGCTCGAAAGTGATTGGGCAAACTAACAAAATTATAATTACAAAGATTATTTTTAGTACTCAGATGCAAAGCCTTTGCAGTCAATTACTGCCTGAGGTCTGGAACCCATGGACATCGCCAAATGCTGAGTTTCCTCCCCCGAGATTCCTGCTTTCCCAGGCCTTTACTGCAGCCGCCTTCAGTTGCTGCTTGTTTGTGGTTCTTTCTGCCTTCAGTCTTGTCTTCAGTAAGTGAAAAGAAGCTCTATTGGGCTGAGGTCATGTGACTGACTCAGGCTTTTAAAAATGTTGAAAGTCTACACTTCAATTATATCTCGATTGCTTCATTTCAAATACATTATGGTGGTGTACTGTACAGAGACATAATTACGAAAACTGTGTCACTGTCCAAATACTTATGGGCCCGACTCCTGACTATATGTTGGCATGGTTTGGTTCCACTTGGAGGGAAGAGTCACTGAAAATCAACACAAAGGTCTCGTTAATACAAAGTTCTGACTGATTACCGTTATCTTATGACAAAATATTTCCATCCTGATGGGCGTGGCCTCTTCCATGATGACTCCTCCCCCCTCCACAGAGCACAAGAACTCACTGAATGAAGGTGAAGATGATGTCAGTCGTATGCTATGGCTTTCACAGTCGCCAGCTCTCAACCCAACTGAAGACCTATTTTGGAGCGGTGTTCTAGACAGCTCTCTCCACCACCATCATCAACAAAACTTGGATCCAGAACTATGAACAGATTTTCATTGGAAAAAAAGTAACATGCCACTATTAGCTAAGGACTATAAGTTGGGGTGGCAAAGTATTCCTAAAGCAATATAAGTTTATATGTTGTGTAAAACCTGGTTTACGCAACAACTTTTACTGATTATATGGCCTAAAATCCAGATTTCCAGACTCCGGTACTGAGTACCCACTGCCTTGCATAGTTCCAGTCTTACCCAAAGATATCTTCACAAGCAGTTCTTGGCATCCCTTAGAAAATGCATAGATTGTACGGCGTAGGTGTGTTTATGCCCGAAAAGCTCAATATCGAATGGCTCAACATTCAAGTGTCCTGAACACACTGCTAATTACCTGAACTCCACCCTGAGGAAGTGAGTCCCGAGGACCGAATTCCTTCCATGACTGATGATGTCATTACTGTTGTTGAACATTTACGTATGATCTAATATACTTCGCGTCTTGCATAAACAACTGTATGCCTTTTCATTATACAATGAAGGAGTCTGCCGGGGAGACTGTCTGCTGAGCGTCAGTCTACCCCCAAGTAAGAACTTGTTCGCAAGCCCATGTGGACCTTTTGAACCTCATGTTTACCTCTTTCTAGCTGCCTGTAAAGGAGCTATACAAGGTCCATCTGGAGAAACAAATTTTAAAAAGTGTGATCTCCAGATGGAGCGTGTTAAGCCCTAAATGAAGAAGACGGCGTTAGAAATTGAATTACCCGAGGGGCCTGAAGGTGAATGACCTCGGCTAACTGTAAAATCATGTCCACGAAAATCAAAGCGTGGCTTTGCCATTTCAGCATGCTTGAAATAAGGAAATCATAAAACAAAATGGGAATTAAATGTCTTTATCTGAATTAGGACGAGTAGTCTGGTTTTTGTCAAGAGATTCCTGACAACTTTGATGTGTATGTACATCACGGCGCTTATGCATTATATGTTGAAAATATTACAGGTGAGCGCAGGATACACTACAGTCAGAGCCCGGGTGGGTTTAGCCCATCAGTACGTCATCACAGGAAGCATTAGAAGTGTGCTCTATGGTTACTGGAGCACAGTCCGAGGCAACTAATATGGCTATGCTAAATCTAGCTTAAATTTCTTATTTGCTTTTTAGACCACAGTACACTGCAAGAAATTTCATTTCCCTAAAATGCAAACTTGGATGATTGCAGGATAATGTTATACACTGTAATTCGTTAGTTGCTTTGGCTTAGCTGATTGCTCGTGCGTTGCATCATGCGTATGCGCGCTGAGAAGGAGTGATTCATATCTTTCCTAGAGGAATGTATAACAGTGTGGAGCTATCATTAGTACTTTTATCTTGGCACTGGGTTTCTTTGCTGCTTATATACGGCACTTCGGTTCTTCACCCTGATATATCATTTGAGTCGATTTGACACAACTTATTTTTTTCTTTAGAAGTGTACTAATGTCATTGTTCCAAAATGAAACCTTGCGTGTCCAGTTCAATTCCTTGATGAAACTCACTGTTAAAAATCATATTTATAATACAGGAACAACTCCCAGTTTATTTTAGGATACACTCTCTCATTCTGCCTCACACCTGTGCACACAGACCTGCCATCAGGACCATCACCAAACACGGGAAGGGCTTTTGTGTGTCTGGTCATGTAATATTATTTCTGCTGTTGGTTATATAATGAGAGTTAATCTGATAAATGGCCGCTGTTACGTGACTAAATCACACTCTAAATAAAAGTGCGATATTCATCCACTGTGGCTTATGGTAGACCATGTAAAATAGATGTAAGCTATAAAGTAAGAACAGCCGGAGAGGTGTCTGAAGCCCGATGTGAACTTCCCCCTGAGCGGAGTGACGTGTGTAAGTAAACAGTCTAAACTCTCTGATCTGCTGTTACTGGGCAAACAGTCACAAATCACGAGTTTCACTTATTTTAAAAGAACCACTAATAACTGAGAGCCCTAGATCCTTCACAGCTCAAGCTCCACATCGACACACTTCAATTAGTAGTAGGACAAGTCGACTCCCTACTACAACCAAACGAGATGAACATGACTTATTTCTTCAGAGGATAACAACTGAAAAGTGAGAACTTTCCTCAAGCACGTTGGCGAGATTCAGAGAGGAATGGCGAGCATGAGTTAGAGATTTACCTCGACTGTTTACACTGGGCCTTCACACTGCACCTCCAAGGCCAGATGAGAAGTTTCCCAAGCTCTTTTGCATTTCAGCCCTTGGCCAAGAAGTTATTTTTTTTCTCCAGTTTGACCAAAGGCTTTCCTAAAAGACCAGGGAGAGGCACCAGTCATAAGGTATAGTATTAAGACGGCCATAGACAACAGCAGCGTGTATCTGCATGCATTATAAATTCAAAATTAGAACCTAAGTCAGACTGAAATGTACTGCGGACACTGATCGATTTGAATCCGTGACGCAATGGAACCGAAATAACGTAAAAAAAAATGAAACACAACAGGGCGTGCTGTTATAGGAACATAATCAACAACCCGGGTGGCGCAATGCGGATTTAGTGTTACCGGCCCCATGTTGTTGTTCCCTCACCAGCCTCGCTTTTTCTCTCTTGAAGACTTTCCCTTGGTGGAAAATGCACTGGCTGTTACAAAGCACTGACACTGGAGACTCCTTCCATAAATGATAAATAAACATCTCCTTACAGAAAGCTTCACCATATCAAAGATTATATATTTTTCTTGGTTAAACACCCCATTTTTTTTAAAAGCCATTTATTCTTAGTCTTAGACCGGGTGGACTAGCTGCCATGCAAGCCCCTGTGAATGAGTTGTTACTACAGAAAATAACAAAAGGTAACACAAGAAGGAGCCTGCATATAAACCTGCTATATAAACCAGTGATCTGAATCACAGCCAGCATTACTGTATATTGAGGTACTAGTATAAAAATAGAAACTTAATCTGTTAATTAATTCAAAAAAAAAAAAAAATGAAGGAGTTCAAATAAAAACACAAGGGACTGATTATGACTGAAAGTCATAAAAACTACCCGGTTTACATCTATTAATTACAAAAAATATTACTTAATATACGCAACATGAAACTGCATTATCACTTCTTTGACCAGCTGGCATTCGTATTCTCCGTTCAAAAAACTGATTTCGATACATTCATCTGTGCAGTAACGGCGACGTGGTGACACAGCGGGTAGCGTTAGCAGTACGGTCCCTGGGTCCATCATCGTCAGGTGCGGAGTTTTGCATGTTTTCCTGTCTGTGTGTTTCCTCCACGCTCTCTGGTTTCCTCTCACCTCACAGAAGCATGCTGCTAGGTGGACTGACGACTCTAAATTACCCCTAGGTGTGAATGAGTGTGAATGTGTGTGTGTGTGTGTGTGTGTGTGTGTGTGTGCAGTGCCCTGCAACGGATTGATGTCCTGTCCAGGGTGTATGCCCACCCCGCGCCCAGTGTTCAAGGGTTAATGGATCTGGATCCACCGCGACCCTGAAGAGGATGAAGGGTGGCTCCTGAAGATGAGGGAATGAAGAAGTGATACTGTATAATATGTCTGCAGCTTATTTTGGCAGTAAGCATGATGCACTGTGTGCTGGTATTCAGCAGTGTTACACTGCACTAGCAACAAAACAGCCATGAATGGACACAGCTTTCCAGGTCAAAGAATAAACAAAGGACGCTATCGCACCGTATTACACATTATCAAACACTAATTAACCCTTAATATTAATCAAAGTGTCAGGAATCTATTAAAACTATTATATACCAACTTTCGTTAAATTATTCACAAGACAGAATGTGCTAAACTTGTTTACAAGCTCACAGCGATGGCACTCGGGCTAGCGTCCGCTGCATGGCGTTCCTTCAGGTCCCGAATTCACCGTGTAAAAGCCTTGTTGTTGTTCCTAATAGACTGAAAAAGCATATATTATGAGATTAGCTGCTGAAAAGGCCGAGCACGATGTTTCCTTAAATGCCATTTTAAAATAAACTAAAGCCTCTCCTTCCTATTAAGCAAGGTACTGCTAGTACAAGAACGAATGTGCGGCTGACAAGAGTACTAAGAAGGTCTGTTCTGTTTGCGCTTCGAGTGAATAACTTAAATAAGCACGGTCAGTGTAAATAAACGCAGCGTGACAAGGTACAGAGGAACCGAGACTCGCATAGTTGGTTTTCTGTATTTGGAAGTGGGGCCTTAATTAAGGTGGCGGGCCAGATAGGATTACTGACTGATTCCGCATTGCGAGAGCTTGACACTGAGCAAGCAAACAAGGTAACAACATCCAGAAGTGTGCTTTACTCCCGCTGCCTGAGTGTGTGTGTGTGTGTGTGTGTGTGTGTGTGTGTGTGTGTGTTAGAGAAGGGGGGGGGGTAATTAAACTTATCACCACAGACCTGGATATGAGAGACCCTAAAATAAATCAAAAGGAAACAGTCACACTATGAATGATGTGATCTTCCAGGTCAGCCGAGTAGTCTCGCTCTCTTTCTGAAGATGCCGTTTGGTCATTTTACTACACAATCAACACACAACACTGAACACACACACACACACACACACACATGCACACACAGAGAGAGAGAGAGAGAGAGAGAGAGATTATTTTATTGAACCATTTTTTTTAATTGTGTGTAATTGTGTGTAAATGTGTGTGTCTGTAATTTAAAGTTACCAATGCTCTGGCAATGTAAAGCCTTTCAGCATGCCAATAAAGCTACTTCAATCTGAGAGAGAGAGAGAGAGAGAGAGAGAGAGAGAGAGAGAGAGATTGCAGATATTTTCCATTTTTAAACGTATATACTGAGTATCTCGACACTCTCCTGTGGCACCTATCAGACAAGTATAAAGTGAACAGGAGTGTGTGAGCTGCTCATGACACACACTCCGAGTGCTCGTGCTCGCGGGGTTTTCTTCGGCCCGCTCGCGCCCCCTGTGGACGAGCTTGAAAAGTACACCAGAGCTCAATCCCAGCCGATTTTGGGAGCATCCTCGGTTTCTAAAAACACCGCTGCTGTGTTTACACGTCGGGAGTTTAGTGGGAAACGCTAATAAATGACAAAGCAGGCTGAGCTCACGGAAACCGCGCTGTCTGTTCGCGCCACGTGACATTTTAGTCTCTATAAAGTTCATGTGACTGGAGTAAAATGTCTACCGTTATTTTCTACAGTAACAAACCACTGAAACTGGCCGCCAGGACACAGAGGAAGCGGCCCGCGCGCTGCAGGCACCTCTTCCCGGAGCAGCAGTCTGCTCCTCTGTAAACACGCACATCACACGCACGCGCTTGTAGAACGCAGCGGAAAGCGCTGTTGTGCCTCATGCTGATGGAAACGTGAAAGCGGGAGGCGGAGGTGGAGAGCGGGGAAGTGTCGGGTTCAGCGGCGTGACGCGCGCGCGCGCGGCTCCGAGCTCGTCCAATCACAGCGCTCCGCACAGCTCGTCCAATCTTATAAAGACCGCGCGCGCCTCTCACGTAGCGCAGGTTTCGGACTCCATTTGGAAATAAAGCAGCACGCGCGCGCGGGACCCGAAGTGAGGAGCGCTTTCTCTCGCGTGCTCACTGAAACGCTGAAGTGTCTCCCGAGAGCGCGAGGGTGAAACGACTTCACGCGCATCAGTGGATTTCGGGCGCTGTGACGCGGCTCAAGTCGTCCGGGTGGAAACATTTTTTTTTATATATATTTATATATATATATTTGATAGTGGAAAATATTTATATGTTTAAAGAAATACTTGCAGTTATTGAGGTGTGAAATCTGATTAGGAGTCGGAGGTGCGCTGAAAGGGTGTCAGTGAGTGAGAAAACACTCCGAGGACTGTTTCACGGCCGGCTCGAGCCGCATTCACTGGGTCTGAGTTTTTATTTTAAAGCGTCTCGTATGAATCTCCTCGACCCCTACCTCAAGATGACGGACGAGCAAGAGAAGGGCCTATCGGACGCACCGAGTCCGAGCATGTCCGAGGATTCGGCGGGGTCTCCGTGTCCGTCTGCCTCCGGCTCGGGCTCGTGCTCGGATGTGGAGAGCGCCGGTGGGCGCGCGCGCGACAGCGGCGGCGAGCTGAAAAAGGACGTGGACGACGAGCACGAGAACAACGAGAAGTTCCCGCAGTGCATCCGCGAGGCCGTGTCGCAGGTGCTCAAGGGCTACGACTGGACGCTCGTGCCCGTACCGGTGCGCGTGCACGGCGCCAGCAAAAACAAGCCGCACGTGAAAAGGCCCATGAACGCGTTCATGGTGTGGGCGCAGGCCGCGCGCCGCAAACTCGCAGATCAGTATCCTCATCTGCACAACGCCGAGCTGAGCAAGACCCTGGGCAAGTTATGGAGGTAAGACAGCAGGGACACGAGCATTTTATTAATCCTGCGTTAGTTAAAGAAAACCGTAAGGGATGCAGTCTTTTGTTTCTGGGTATGAAGTGATGGACGATGGCGCCAGTTTGATGCAGCTGTGATTTAAGGGCTTTATTAGCAGTCAGCAACAAAATCACACGGCAGCATTTCAGTCTAATAGTTCAGGTCTACCAACGCATCCACAAGTTCTCAGTTCACTCTGAGTTTCTACCTCCTCCAGTGCTGAATTAACCCTTACAGTGCTGAGCACGGTGTTAATACCACAGGTTCTGCTCAAATCTTCCACTCGTGTTCACGTGTTCATTTTTTCCGTTTTTCATCAGATTGCTGAACGACGTGGAGAAGCGTCCATTCGTAGAAGAGGCTGAGCGCCTGCGTGTGCAACACAAGAAGGATCACCCCGACTACAAGTACCAGCCACGGCGGAGGAAATCAGCCAAGAATGGCCAGGGCGAGGGGGAAGAGGGTGCTGAGCACACGCATGTCTCCACCAACGCCATCTTCAAGGCCCTGCAGCAGGCCGACTCTCCAGCATCCAGCATGGGAGAGGTGCACTCGCCCAGCGAGCAGTCAGGTAAGGAGACGATGCCGCCAAGTGGCTTTTTTTTTAACGTATAACCAAGTTCTGACTGAATCGTTACATGTTGTCTTTGGTTATATAATACAGTAATGAGGCTACTTGTGAATAATGCAGTTAGAGATTAAGAAGTATTCAGGTATTCTGAATCCTGGTCCAGAATTTGTTGTTCTGTTGCAAGTGTTGCTTCAGATGTGTTCAATCGTACTGTATTTACCACGCAGGCCAGTCCCAGGGTCCCCCGACTCCGCCCACCACCCCCAAAATTGACGCTCAGGCAGGCAAAAGTGAGCCAAAGCGAGAGGGCCGCCCGCTCCAGGATGGCATCGGAGTTACCGTTGGCTCTGGCGGGCAGCGTCAGCTCAACATCGACTTCCGCGACGTGGACCTGGGTGAACTGAGCAGCGACGTCATCTCACACATGGAGAGCTTTGACGTGGCCGAGTTTGACCAGTACCTGCCACCTAACGGGCACCCCGGGCATGGCTGGATGGGTTCAGCGGGCACCGGTTGGATGGCCAAGAGCCCGAGCTCCAGCCCTCAGGTGGGTGCCGCCAGCCCTGGTGAGGATCAGAGCCAGCAGAGGACAGCGCACATCAAAACCGAGCAGCTGAGTCCTAGCCATTACGGCTCCTTTAACCTGCAGCACTACACCACTTCCACTTCATCCTCTGCCTTCCCATCATGCATCAGCCGGCCGCAGTACGACTACACCGACCAGCAAGGCGGCGCCACGTCCTATTACCCAACAGGCCAGAGCTCGATTTATTCCACCTTTAACTACATGAGTCCCAGCCAGAGGCCCATGTACACCCCCATCACCGAGACCCAATCAGGCCACAGCCCTCAGCACTGGGACCAACAGCCTGTCTACACACAGCTCTCCAGACCCTGAGAACGCACACACACACACACACGCACACACGCACACTCACACACACACACACACGCACACACTCACACACGCACACACAGATATGTACCCATGCAGTGAAGATTATTTAACAAGGCTGACGGCCCCACATAGCAACCCTCCATCACTCTTCCTGTAAAGCACACACTTGAATACTTGCCAGAGGAAGACTGGAAGGAAAGCTGGTCTTTAAAAAAGAGCAGCTCACGACGTGCCTTTTTCATCCTTAAATCGCCTGATGCCAATTAGATATATATTTTTAGCTTTGATTGCGAGAAAAGAGAAACGTTTTTCTGCGAAAAGAAGAATCCTCTGTGAGGACTTAATTAATTATTGTACTTTAGTATGTACTGTGTATGTTTTCTTATCTTTTCCATAGCCGATAGGGATTTTATTCTGTAGGGAAACGGTTTATTTTTTACTAAACCACTCTTAGCAGTCCTGCCTAGTCATCCTCATGGTATTTTTTTTTCTTTTAATCGGCCTCTAGGATTCTGTTTGCTGCGCTAGTGGATCTTCATGCCGTTGAGTCCTACATTCAGTTCACTTTCGTTATTTCTTGTATTTATGATTATTAAAAACGTTCCTGATGCTTTAGAGTGGTGTATTTTTAATGTTTTTGTATGACATGTCTGCCTTGTGCACCATCAGTGCCTGGTCTTGTGGGGTTTTTATCTTTTTTTTTTCGTCAAGGTAGAATGTGCAGCTGAGAATTTACTTAGTGCCTGACAGTGGCAGGAAGTGACCTTTGACCCCATGTCATTATTTCCAGTCAACAGTCATACTGGTCTCATCTTTCCACCCTGACCCCTTTTTTTTCTGTTCAGTCTTAACCTCTTCTAATTTATTTATTAGTCTTAATTTTATTTCAGATTAATTAAGTGCAGTGTATTCATTAATACTGTAAGCAACTAATTATTTGTCTTTGGAAGTTACCCTTCTGGATATTGTAATGTTTAATCCAAGTCATTAAAGCGGAAGGGTTGCTACTTAATATGGTACAGTTCTGTAATCATCGTGTTTATTTATCATATCTAGATGTCTCTATTTGAAATGTTTATTTGTCTCTTTTTTTTTTTTTCTTCTTTTGTGCTAGCCAGAATTGATGATGAAGTACTGTCAAGGCTGATCGAACTGGAACTGTCAGCTTTCTTCCATCAGGAAGTTTTTTTTTTGAAGCTCTGTTTGAAGCTGTAACTGTCTTTTTGTGTGTGTGTGTGCGTGCGTGCGTGTGTGTGTGGGGGGGGGGGGGATTGTTTATAGAGATACCAGAGATTTCACATCAAATCTTTTCTAAGATCGACTTTTTTTCCATGCCACATATCTTATTCCTGTTGTTACATCTTCCAAACATTTTTTTTTTTCTTTCACCAGACTTAACATGATTTTCTTTAAATAATTGCATTTTTTATTATATTTGCAATAAAAGTAAAAAAAAAATCTCTGAAATGAAAGTGTAGCTTCTGTTTCTTTTTAAAATGTTCCAATCTCGAAACATCATCAATAACCACCGAAGGATAAATGTAATGTAGTCACGTCTCTTTCTGGCCAGTTATTTATTTGGAAGCTCAAGCATCCAAACCGATTTATGCGAGACAGAAAGCGAGGTGAAGGAATTAAACTAAATCCATATTATGACAAGTCATGTATTATTTTACTTTTGTTTTTTTTTTAAATGAAAAAATGGAGGGAGAGGTTCTGTTTAAAACATTCGTCTTCAGCAAGCGATTTTCATCCCGGTCAGGGTGGTGGTGGATCCTGGGAAGACCGGGCGCGAGGACGCCGGTGCGTCGCTGAGCACCGTGCACACGTTCACGCACTCATTCACACAGGGGTAGTTTAGCATCCACCTCCTGGCATGATCTGGGGAGGTGGAGAACCCACAGGACAGTAATCTGAACTCAGAATCGACTCAGAAGCCCTGAAGATACTTAACCTGATGTTACACAAATTTAAATATATTTACCTTTCCTATTTATTAATATTCCTATTAGTTTTGTAGCTGTAGCTGATAAATATAACAGAGCAATAAGCTGAAACTTAACCGGTTAACTTGGTAAGACATTTCCAAATGCCAGAAGTCTTTGCAGTAAAAATCTAAAACCTAGCGCAAACAAGAAGAACGAAAAGTTGAATTCTATCTGCTCTCCATTTTCTCCTCCATCCTGCTTTTTTTCCCTCTTTTAAAGGGCAACGAAAGGAAATACTGAGACACTGAGAAAGTAATATTAAAGCGTTTTTCACGTCGCTGTTCAGCGTTGGATACCAACGTGGTGCTGAGTGACACTTTATAAATGAATGGCTAGTAACCTGATACGATTCTTCATGTTCTGCTTCCTCATCGGAATTCACTTCATTTTAGAATAGGGATGTCAGAGCAGAGTCGTGTACTTCCTAACCTATAGTCGGACAGTTTCACTTTAGTAAAACATCACATTATCTTTCTGCCTTTGCAAGTTGAAAATGTGCCTCCACACCTCCTGCAGTATTTGCAGAGTGTATGATATGTTACACACATGCTAAGGTGAGCAGATGGGCTTCAGTGTATGTTTGGCCGAGGGAAAGGTCAGAGGTCAACCAGCGCCAGCTGTTTCACAGCAGAAGGGTCTGTTATTTATGTATACATATGCACTGAACTCTCTCCAATATAACACTGTGGTCGATAATTCATTCCTGAATTTTTAATTTTTAAATCATGGAATTTTGTGGAGTTCTGATTTAAATATAAATATCGAGTGTTAAATCAATTACTCCTGTACTACATGGAAGTAAATTACAGTCAGGTCCGGAAGTATTTGGACAATGACAGAGTTTTTTGTGATTTTGCCTTTATACACCACCACAATGGATTTGAAATAAAACAATCAAGATGTGATCGAAGTGTAGACTTTCAGCTTTATTTTAAGAGGCTCAA
Organism: Pangasius djambal; assembly: GCA_022985145.1. Taxonomy (NCBI): domain Eukaryota; kingdom Metazoa; phylum Chordata; class Actinopteri; order Siluriformes; family Pangasiidae; genus Pangasius; species Pangasius djambal. The sequence goes on along the minus strand of CM040986.1, from coordinate 3,848,362 downwards.
CAAAAATACGGCATTTACCATTTAGGAATTACAGCCATTTTCAGCAAAGTACCTCCATTTTCAGGGGCTCAAAGGTATTTGGACAAAGTGACATAATTGTAAATATAACCATAATTTTAATACTTGGATGAAAATCCTTTGCAGTCAGTGACTGCCTGAAGTCTGGAGCCCATGTTCTCAAAACTCAGATTCTGAGTTTCCTCCCTGGAGATGCTTTGCCAGGCTTCACTGCAGCCACCTTCAGTTGCTGCTTGTTTGTGGGTCTTTCTGCCTTCAGTCTTGTCTTCATTAAGTGAAAAGCAGCTCTATTGGGTTGAGATCAGACGACTGACTTGGCCATTGAAGATTATTTCATTTCTTTGCCTTCAAAAAGTCTTGAGTTGCTTTCACAGTATGTTTAGGGTCGTTATCCACCTGCACTGTGAAGTGGCGTCCTATCGGTTTTGTAGCATTTGGCTGAATGTGAGCAGAGAGTAGAGCCCTATACACCTCAGAATTCATCCTGCTACTTCTGTCAGCAGTCACATCATCAATAAACACCAGTGAGCCTGTTCCATTGGCAGCCATACATGCCCATGCCATAACACTGCCTCCACCATGTTTGACACATGATGTGGTATACTTTGAATCATGAGCTGTTCCTTTCTTTCACCATACTTTTCTCTTCCCATCTGGTACAAGTTAATCTTGGTTTCATCAGTCCAAAGAATCTTATTCCAGAACATGGGAGGCTTTTTTAGATGTTTCCTGGCAAAGTCTAATCTGGCTTTCCTGTTCTTGAATGTTACCAGTGGTTTGCACCTTGTTGTAAACCCTCTGTATTTACATTCATGAAGGCGTCTCTTGATTGTAGATTTTGACAATGATACGCCTACCTTCTCAAGAGTATTCTTGACTTCTGTTGATGTTGTGAAGGGGTTTTTCTTCACCAAGGAAAGGATTCTGTGATCATCCACTTTAGTTGTCTTCCGTGGTCTTCCAGACCTTTCGATGTTGTTGAGCTCACCAGTGCTTTCTTTCTTTTTAGGAATGTACCCAACTGTTGATTAGGCCACACCTAAGGTTTTTGCTATCTCTCTTATCGATTTATGTTGTTTTTTCAGCCTAATGATGGCCTCCTTCACTTGCATTGAGATCTCCTTGGACTTCATATTGGTAGCTCCAGTCGAACAGCTGCCAAATGCCAACTCAATACCTGATATCAACTCCAGACCTTTTATCTGCTTCATTTGTCTTGAAGTAACGAGGGAATGGACTGCACCTGGTCAATTAACTTCTTGTCAGTCAATTGTCCAAATACCTTTGAGCCCCTGAAAATGGAGGTACTTTGCTTAAAATGGCTTTAATTCCTAAATGGTAAATGCCATATTTTTGTGGAGCCTCTTAAAATAAAGCTGAAAGTCTACACTTCAATTACATCTTGATTGTTTTATTTGAAATCCATTGTGGTGGTGTATAAAGGCAAAATCACAAAAACTCACATATTTATACCACAGCACTGCTTTTTTATTCTGATTGGTCAGAGAGTGCTGATTAATTTTCTAAAACAGTAGCTCTGAAAGTAGTTTCAGCAGCAAGCAAATAACAGGTTTATATTAATGTGCTCATCCTAATATGTTACTGTTTCTATAGTAACAATGCAGAGACGGCTTCTGATGGGGTGGTCAAGGTGGGCCACAGAGTTAGTGTGGGGTGGCAATAGCGAAAAGACATAGCCTTAAAGCTACATAATAGTAATGTACAGTATAGTTATGTTTATACAGTATATAGTTTGTCACGTGGTACTTCAGCCTATGCTAATTTCTAAATTGTGGTTAGAATCTATGGCCATGTTTGTAGTAAATTTGTTGTTGTTTTTTGTTTTGTGTTTGCTTTTAGTTTTTAAATAATACTACACAGTATTTGAGAGCTCGTTAATAATTTTCAGTACTAGCTATATGCAGTATGTTTATTAATCCCTGGGAATACAAGTTTATATAACGTTCATAACATTAGCATTAATATAACAAAGTTTGCTTTAATATTTGAGGATCGTAGTTACTAATCTAAGCCAACAACTGAAAACTGAAAAAAAAAAAAAAAAGTCCAGTTACTGTATAAACCCTGAATCTCACTGTTCTCTTTTATGTTGTATTTGATGTAGTTCCAAATTTCGGTATCTTTTAGTTTTAGTTACGCTGGTAATACTGTAGCTAGACGTGCTGGAGTCTGTGCTTACAGTCTGCTCTTACACTCTCTTCCTATGCAAAGCTGTTTATATAATCTGTTCTCTCTCAGTGTAATGCCAGTGCCAGGGCTCGACACACTTCTCTCACCCTCCAGACCTGCGTGATTCATACTGATACTCTACTTCTGCTTGGAGCTTCTGCACTTACGGCTCAATTTCTGCTGCTGTGGATGCTCTCACGTAGATGATACAAAGAGCAGCATTTCCCCAAAATAGTTTATGCCTAAGAGTAACTTTTATGCTTTAGTGAATTATCTCGTCTGGATACTTCTTATGCTCATCCCAGAATCATTAACAATATGATCATACCAAGCATTCCATATCCTTTCAACACACTTAGAACTGTCTGACTTGACTCTTCTATAACCGTATACTGTAATGACACGATCCGGTGTCACCCAGAAGAGGACGGGTTCCCTTTTGAGTCTGCTTCCTCTCAACACTTCTTCCTCATGGCTTCTCAGGGAGTTTTCCATTGCCATTGTCACTTCTGACTTGTTCATTCTGTATCTACGTGTAAACCTGGATTCTGCAAAGCTGCTTTGTGGCAACGTCACCTTAATGTTAAAAGCACTATACAAATAAAACCGAATTGAAATGAATGCTGAATGATTCACGGTCAAGTTGCATGATAATGGCTAAAACCATGATCACATTTTTTTTTTCATATATTGAATTATATAAATCGAAATCACAAAAAATAGTTGTGTTGCAATGTATTACTTTAAACCGACAGAGAACAGTCTTTCATTAATGTTAAACATCTGTATTTCTTCAAATACATTAGATTACTGTAAATTTTAAATAGAAACACAATTATACTACAAATAAATATTCAATAATGTATTAAATTAAGAGAATATATATATATATATACTGAACTCTTTGTCATGTTCCTCAAACCATTCCTGAACAATCACCTTCTTCCATTGCTCCATGGTCCAGATCTGATGCTCGCGTGCCCATCGTAGGTGCTTTCGGCGGTGGGCGGGGCATGGGCACTCTGACCGGTCTGCGGCTAAGCAGCCCCATACACAGCAAGCTGCGATGAACTGTGTGTTCCGACACCTTTCTATCATAGCCAGCGTTAACTTTTCAGCAATTTGTGCTACAGTAGCTCTTCTGTGGGATCAGACCAGATGGCCTAGTCTTTGCTCCCCATGTGCATCAATGAGCCTTGGGTGTCCATGACCCTGTCGCCGGTTCATCGGTTGTCCTTCCTCGGACCACTTTTGGTAGGTACTGACCACTGCATACCAGGAACGCCGCACAAAACCTGCCATTTTGGAGATTCTCTGACCCATTCTCTGACCTAGCCATCACAATTCGACCCTTATCAAAGTCGCTCAGATCCTCACGCCTGCCAATTTTTCCTGCTTCCAACACATCAACTTCAAGAATTGACTGTTCACTTGCTGCCTAGTATATCCCACCCCTTGACAGGTGCCACTGTAATGAGATAATTAATGTTATTCACTTCACCCGTCAGTGGATTTAATGTTATGGCTGATCGGTGTACATTTTTACGAAACAAATTTCATGCGAATTTTAATCTTCACTTTATTTAAAAAAATAAATAAAGCACACAGGGCTGGTCGGTAATTCATAATATATTCATAATGAATAGAAATAATGAAATTGGAGAGAACTTTGGATCCAAACAAAGGTTGATGATCATGTTATATGCTATCACACTGTAATAAGTCAGAACTGACTGTTTAAACGAGTTGTAAATATAGCAGATGTAGCATGTTCTCATCACAGGAGCGCACATTGAATTAACAAAAGCATTTTCTTTTATTATTAATTCAACAACTCAAAACAGTGAATTTAAATTGGGATTAAAAAAAAAAAAAACCTACATCCAAGCACGCACATTATGTTTTCATTACCTTGATTTAGTATCTTGTGGCTTCATGAAGTCGCCATATAAAAAACATAAATGGCAAAATTATAGGAGGTGCTGGATCAAGTGCTGCTCTATAAGCTGCCAAATACGGAGGTTAGAGGTCATACTGTTCATTTAAATCACATATGCAGTGATAAGTGTGATAATTAAAATCCTCCTCGGACACTTCTACTCGAGAAAAGAGTTGGCAACACTGGATGTGTGAACTGTGTGCAGGTAATTTGTATCATCTGAAAAAAAACGAAGATCAATTCACGCAGCGTCTGAATATGCCTTCCCCGCGTAAATACTGACATAACTTTTGGACTTAAGTCCCTGACTGTATTTGAACTTACAACCTGCTGGACACTAGCAGATAACTTTAATCACTTGGCTGATATAACTATTTAATTACTCATACTCAATTTAAATAACTCGAAATGGAATTTATACTAGGATAAACATATCTAGTATAAACATGATACTAGGATAAACGTAAACATCAGCAAACGTGAAATTCATACTGTTTTTCTGCTATTATAACATGTCACTGGAGGCAAATGTATTAACAGATCAATGTCAGTGTGCATATAGTACTTAGCTCCCTGTGGAAATATAGAAATGTCGAAAGCTTGTTGTCAATTCTGGGGAGTGAGCACATCTGTTTGGCTGTGCTGACATGTGAACCGTCAAGCGACGGGGAAAGGGGGAGGGTTGTTTGGGGGGTGAAAATGAAGGACTGAGATGACTCTTGCAGAAAGACGTAAGCTCTGCCATCTGAAAAAGCCATTAGAAATGGTTCTCCCTCTCATGATGGAGAAACGGTGGCCTTTTCAAAAGCCTGGCTGATGAAACTGTTCACATGGCTTGTTTTCTTCAGTCTGGCTCAGCGTAGGCCAAATCCTGCTGAGGGCGGTGTCTCTGGCTCTGTCCATCCCCCAGAATGGTCATCATGATCGTCGTCATCATCACCTCTGTTGCCAGTAGATGTGCTGCCAGTGTGTTCCCACTGCTTAAATCTTTCTACCAGTAAAATGGTCACATTATTTTGTCTGAGGTTTTATTTAATGGTTAAAGTGTTGGAAAAGGAAAATTTGTTATATGCCTATGAAGACTTTGGGTCATTCCAGTCATTTTGGATGACGGTATTTGCAAATCAAGGTGACCAGAATATTTTAAGCTCGAAGATTAATGATTGAAGATCAGAAATGATGAAGCCCCTCAGATGAGTGAAGAAACATCTCCACTAGGCAGGATCTGTAATCTCATCCGTTCCCCTGATAAACGCAAATTTATAAAGTTATAAGAATTTCAAGACCTTAGATCACAGAAAAGTTGAAAGTCTTGTATAACAACTCACAGACGTGTAGAACCCTGAGATCTCACTCCCTTTCTCTATCTTGTCCCCCTCCCTTCTCCCTCTCTGTGTACAGCCGAGCGGAAGTGGGAATGGTGTGAGCGGAGCAGCTCGTTCCTCATCCCGTAGGCAGTTTTCCCAAGAGAAAGGCATTAATATTCCAAACAGGCAGCTTGCAGAGACTCTCTCCCCTCCAAGCCCAATGGGTGGCCCTTTCAAATGCAAAATAACAACAAAGAAGAAGATTGGGGGGAAAAGGGAGGCAGAATCTGGCAACTTCCCAGTCCGGTAAGAATATAGTTTTAAAAAGTTCCAAAGAAGAGCCCAAATCCTTAAAGATAACCCAAACTGGGATCAGGCGTGTAGTTTGATGCTGAAAATCGGAATAAATAAATAAACAAGGTTTAATTAAGAACGATTTTAGAAAGTGCATGTGTGCGTGGGTGTTGGACACAACACATCCCTGTGTATCGTTCCAAAAACACCCACAGAGAAAATATTCTGATGACAAGGAAAGTGTAATTATTCTGTGGCCTCATTTTTCATTGAAGGGGAAAATACAATGTTTGAAATTATTCGGTCTGAAGAGAACTCATTAAAAACATCAGGAGCAAGCGTTTGCCAATTCAGTGAACGTCTTGGGTTGAAACTTGTTTTCTTTTCAGTCTTTTCTGAGCATATACGCTGCTAAGTAATCAAAGTTCTCTAGGACCATTCCTCATCTTCCTTTCCCTCGTTCTCGTTTCCACTTTGACTCTGGAAAAACGCGGCAGCCTCCATCCTAATAACCCCTCCCTTCGCCTCCACATCACATCATCCCATCGTCATTGTCCCGCAGGAGCACCACAAAAGGGACCGTTTGACCTTGGAGCACGAACCCATTTCCTCCCTTTTGAAAATGGTGCAGCTCGCAGAAAGCTTCGCTCTGCCTCAAAGGAAACTGTACATCAATACAGCGACAGCCAGCCAAACCTTTAACAAAAAAAGCAAAAAGAAAAGGAAATGCACGTCACACAAGCAGGAATCGACAGTTTGCTCCTCTCCTAGCAGCAGATGCACATAGTGCAAGACGTTAGCAAGTTAGCAAGACGTTAGCAAGAGTGAATCGTGTTAGTTAAGGTGAGGTTAATCTGTGCCAGTCATATTCATTTACTGCTAAATCTGATAGTTAGCAAGCGCATCTGGTGATACTATGGAGCAAACAGATTAGGCTATAGGCTTTAAAAAAAACAAAAGCAAATCTCTCAATTTTCTGCTGTGTTTTCCTAGAATCAGTGACTGCTAATGCTAATGCTACTGTTAATATTTGACACGCCACTAGGAAAACTCTGCATTTGAATTTGTTTGTGTTTCAAAAATGCCCAACTTTAATTTCCTCCCGTGTTTGAGCTAGCATAGCAGTAGCCATAGTTTGCATAGTATTTTCTTGAATGCACCTTACAAAGTTTCAAACACTTAATAGTTTAAAACCTGAACGGAACCAAATAACAGTTTCTTTTCAATCATATGATATCTATCCTAATAGTAGATCTGGTTCGTGTCAGTTTAATTAAACCATTTGTGCTTAATAAAACTGTCCTTTATTTACATCAGTGTCCCACAGGGGAAATGGTTCTGTGGTTCTATGACTTGTCCACTAAGCAAAGGGACATGATGAGGGGACTACCTGAGGCTTTTCAGAGGATTTGGTCAAATGCAAGGAGTCTGTGTTAAAAAAACAGAACCAAAACATTTTTTCCATGACCAAGAACATTAAGCCAGGACTAAAACCCCAATACCGATCACCTGCTTGACATTAACTCCTTAAGGTAGACAGACTCTGCTCCCGTTGTTATGGACATCACATCGTTGAAGAGTTTTTTCTTCTCTAAAATGCATAAATAAAGAGAAAGCTCACCAGTTGGTTAACAGAGCGTTCTGGCTAATGTATTCAAGTCATAATTTGCCCTTTTGAGTGTCACATGGAAATTTTGCATCATTTCGGAGAGAATCATGGCAGCAGTAACACAGAAGAGGAAGAAACTTTCAAAGCTCATTTATACGTATGTATGTTAACACGTTGCTGTCCACATTTGACAGCCACGTACAGTTTAGGGATTAAGAGAGTTGAGTGTTATATACAGCACAGAAAAGGGATTTTTAACATGCTACCTTACTCAACTGAGTAACAGTTAAAATAAAATTTTTGGTGGAAATTACACATCTCCCATCCCAGTGGAAATAAACCACAAATTTGATTCATATTCATTAACCCAACTCCTTCATCTCTGTTGCACACTTGCATATCCAGTTACTACACACATCCTGTGATCAGCTCAACAAACCCCGGCCCGAGGATCTGTCCATATGTGCAGGAATAACATCTTTGAGGACTTAAAATAACCGAAGATTGAGAGAAAGACCATGCCTGAAGCTCCACCTCCAACTGTGTGTGTGTGTGTGTGTGTGTGTGTGTGTGTGTGTATACATTCGGCTTTACTTTAAAAGTATTTATATCCATATCAGCAGAACAATGTAGGAATTACACCACTTTTTATGCTCCTATTTCAGGGACCAGAAGTAATTGGACAAATTAACATGATCATAAATGAAATTGTCATATTTAATAATTGGTTGCAAATCCACTTTAGTTAAGGACTCTTTTAAGAATTCACACAGGGTTTTCCATGCTTAGTGGTTTCCAGCTCTTTTGAAATTGCTCCTTCTCACCGTTAACTTTGGACTTTTTGTCTGTAGCCATGACTAAATATCATTCTGTATATTCATTCGCAGGTGTAGTCAGAGAAAAAAGTGTAATTAAATTGTGATTTAGCTTAACTGTGTTAACTGTGTTGATGCTGGCATCATCAGGTGAAAGGAAAAATGACAACGTGTTGGCTGGCGGGCCACCGATCATACATTCTAAGAGAGAAGGGCCAGTTAACATCTGTCCATGGGCCACATTTGGCCCCGGGGCCGGAGTTTGGACACCGTGCATACAGCATGGGTGTGCAGAATTATATGCAATATGCTGTTTACATGCAGCATCTAGTCCTTCATTCATTCCTTTATGTCTTATATCTGGATGTTCTGAGGTGTAAGTATGAATGTAAAGACATCTGCAGGTGGTGCAATAAGGCAAAGACCACCAGTGATGAAATCAAGAATAAACCACTCAAGCATTTCTTCATCATACGTTTTCTATTTTCAGAGGTTTGGGGGCAGAATTGCAGAGACAAATCTGTCTTGTTGCGAACCATATGACCAGCATTAGTGAAATCCTGAAAAGCACATGTACAAGTGCATGAGGTGTGAAGTTAAAGGATTTATTTGGGTTAAACGGAGTATGGTAGGTGCGAGTTTCGAGAAGGCCGACTGTTTGGGCGAGAGCCTTTCACCATGACAGGCAAAAGGCTTTATGGGATTTCAAGGCGGGAGAAAAATGGCCAGCAGCGCTGTGTTATTTCACAGTAGGATGTGAGTTCCCTCGGGATGTGCCAAGCAGACGAGGCAAATCCACATTCGCTTCGGGCAACGGCTGCTGGATAAAAGCAGCATTTACATTTCCAAATAACGCTACGTGCTAATTCCAGAAATAATAATAAAGATGAGGTGTTGGAAAAGGGAGGCAGTAGTTGACTAGATATCAGAAGAATGTCAGGTCTAATGTCCACATCTTTTGGGCGCTTAACTGTTACCCGCAAGGATTATATCCTCCCTCATTTAAATGAAAATGTCTGGCATATAAGCAAATGTAACGGCAAGATTACGCTAAAAAGAATTTAGTTATAGAAAAGGTTGTATAATGTTGTGTAGCATCATTGCTGTGGCAAACAAAGACACAGCTCTAGTAACACACACACACTTGCTGCCAGTGAGAATGCTGTCTGATGAACGTTATGATTAAATAACGCTTTGCTCCCTCTGCACTGACACTGATTCAGCCTGAAATGACTGACAGCAACAAGCAGGCACCATCTGATCGGAAGTGTGATCCACTAAACATGTGTACACACACATACACACACACAGAGTGTTAAAGGGTGAACATCCTGACAGTATATAAATCAGAAGGGATTAACACAAGCCATGTGCTGTTCGGTCAACAGATGCAGCAATTTATCACTTCCTTATCTCTCCCTATCCATCTGTGTGTGTGTGTGTGTGTGTGTGTCCGTGTCTTATACACACATACACACACACACACAATCCCCCCACAAACACATATCTACACCCAAACACACTTTAGCAGATGTGCTGCCCCTGTGTCACACCAACTGATCCACTTTGCTTCCTAACTTGATGTACTTCTAGACACACACATAACACAGGTGACAAAGTAAAGGAAAAAAAACACAAAGTGTGTTAATAAGGTGTTGGTCCCCCAAGTTCAACCAGCTTTAATGCACCTTGCGCTGATTGCTCAAATCTCTAGGTCTGTACTGAAGGGATAACCACCTTTCTGCCTAAAGGTATTCCCTCAGCTGGTGTTTTGATGATGGCGGTGGTGATGGAGAGCGCTGTCTAACATGTCACATGTCCAAAAGCTCTGACAGGTGCTCAGTTGAGTTGAGATCCGGTGACTGCGAAGACCATAGCGTTTTCATCCTCATCAAGCCATTCGGTGAGCTCATATGTCCTGTACACAGAATGGTGCGAAAAACGAACAAACAAAAAAACTTTAAAGACCAGGAATCTGAGGCTACTGCGTTCCACGTGTTCACCAAAACTGGACAGTTGAAGATTGATCAAAGACCAGATGATGTTTTTTCCAATCTTCATTTCTCCAGTCTGTGCCCAGTGTAGCCTCAGATTCCTGTTCTTGCCTGACAGGAGCGAAACTCAACGTGGTCTGTTCGCATGGTCTGTAGCCCATCGCCGCAAGGTTCTGCATATTGCGCCTTTTGAGCAGAACCAGTCTCACCGAAAAACACATTTGCAAGCATCTTATTTGCAGCACCTTTTATATGTTGAATATCAATATTCTGGCACAAGCATATGTTACAAAGCAACGTACCAAACTTTCACTCAAATGCTCTGAATGCCACATTCTGGACCTACATACCCTATATGGCCAAAAGTTTGTGGACACCTGACCATATATGTGACCATATATGTGGGTCTTCCCCAAAGTGTTGGAAAGCAAAGTTTGAAGCACAGAATTGTTTAGAATGTCTTTGTAGGTTATAGCTTTGAGATTTCCCTTCACTGGAACCAAGAGGCTCAAACCTGTTCCAGCATGACAATGCCCCTGTGCACAAAGCGAGGTTTATAAAGAACTTGAGTGTCCTGCACAGAGCCCTGCTGACTGCACCCAACATCAGTGCCCGACTTCACTAATTCTCTTGTGGTATATTGAGTGTAGCCCACTTCATGCGTAAAGTTTGTGCTTTTCATGACATATGATACCAGGCTCATGAACCTTCTCCTCTTCTCTACCAACACAGTCAGGTTTTTGCAAGTCATGTGGTAATGCGGAATGGTAACACAGATATTTTCAAAAAGTGATAGTCTCTGTATTCTCAGTAGGCGAAAGTATTTGCAGGGTGAGCACCATCTGCATTTTGAAAATAACTGTGTTACCGTACCATGTTGCCACGTGACTTGCAAAAGCCCCGTTGTCCTTGCAGAGAAAAGGAGAAGGTTCACGAGCCTAGTGAGCCTAATCGTATGGTCGTGAAAAGTACATATGGGCAATGTTGAAAACGAGGTGAAATTATTTATTACATATAAACAAACACACTTTTCATTCAAATTGTGTAGTGGTAGAGGCTAGTTTGGTTAAAATACTGTATGTTGGTGCAGAGTGTGGCATACAGAGTATTCAAGTGAAAGTCTGATACATTGCAATGCAACATGTGCCAGAATGTTGATATTCAGCATATAGAAGGTCTTACTGATAAGTTGCATGTGAAATTCTTTTTTTTTTTCTGTGAGACAGAGTTGTTCTGAGATGCTCTTCTGTTCACCACGGTTGTAAAGAGTGGTTACTTGAGTTCCTGTAGGTTTTCTGTCAGCTCAAACCAGTCTGGCCATTCTCCTCTGATCTCGCTCATCAACAAAGCATTTCTGTTGATCACTGGATGTGTGTTTTTTTTTTTTACACCAACTCTAGAAACTGTTGTGTTTTAAAATCCCAGGAGATCAGCAGTTTCTAAATACTCAAACTAGTCCATCTGGCATCAACAACCATGCCACGGTTAAAGTCACTTAGATCACATTCTAGTCCTCATGCTTGATGTGAACATTAACTGAAGCTCTTGACCTGTAGCTATATGATTCTATGCATTGTGCTGCTGCCACATGATTGGCTGGATGGATAATTGTATAAACAAGCAAGGGTACAGGCATTTCTATTAAAGTGACCCTTCACTTTTTGCCTTTTGTCCTGCAATATTTTCTACAAATACAATCTCCCTTCTAGACATTAAGAATGTACGTCAGGCCATCAGTGTTCACAAGCGATGTTGCTATGTTGCGACTATGTTGCTCTTAGTCCTTCTATTTCACACATTTGCAGTAAGTTCATAAAATCTCAAGTTTCAAGCATGAGTACGAATGAACATGGCATCGATATTTCACCACAAGGGCATAAACTGAGCAACAGCTGAGACTAGTGTGTGTGTGTGTGTGTGTGTGTGTGTGTGTGTGTGTGTGTGTGTGTGTGTGTGTGTGTGTGTGTGAGAAAGAGAGAGAGAGAGAAACAGAATACACCTTGCAATGCCAAAATGTTGTAACCACATGGTCCCTGTTTTTGATATTTATGTCTGAGTGTACAAGCTGCTCTGCAATCAAGTGCTGGATGAAGCACAGACACACCAAGACAGAGATACACAGAGACACACAGAGACAGTGACATACAGAGGTACACAGACACACAGAGGCACACAGAGACAGAGACACACAAAGAGTCAGATACATACAAACACACAGAGGGAGCACACAGAGGGACAGAGACACAGAGATAGAGACACGCAGAGGCACACAGAAAGACACAGAGATACAGACACATAGAGAGACAGAGACACAGAGAAACGCAGAGAGATGCAGAGACACCGATATACACAGAGAGACAGAGACTCACAGAAACACAGAGAGATGCAGAGAGACAGAGACACACAGAGACACAGAAACACAGAGAGACACAGAGAAACACAGGCAATGAGAGGCACAGGGACACAAAAAGCCACAATAACACAGAGATAAACAGACAAACACAGGCAATGAGAGACACAGGGACACACAAAGCTACACTGACACAGTGATACACAGAAACACAGAGAGACACAGAAACACAGAGACACAGAGAGACACAGGCACATTAAAACACACAGAAACATACACAGAGAGACACAGGCACATAGAAACACAGAGAAACACAGGGAGAGACATGACATACAGAGACACAGAATGACAGAGACACACAGAGGCACACAGAAAGACACAGACACACAGACACATAGAGAGACAGAGACACATAGAGAGACACGCAGAGGTACAGTGAGACAGAGACACACAAAAACACAGAGAGACGCAGAGACAGATATACACAGAGAGACAGAAGTCACATTTACATGGACACTTTTTGTATCAATCAGAATGGAATCAATCCGATTGATTAATCCGATCGCAGTGTTTACAGGAATGCTGAATAAAGTAATCGGGTTGATATGCGTGTTTACATGACAGAATCGGATTTGATCTGCTGACATGTGCACAGTGAACGAATACACGTTTCCCGCCGTTCCAACATGCAGATACTAGCAGTCACTCTCTTGCCATTGCTTCTTTTTTTCGTTTTAAAAAGCAGACTTAACATTTGCCTTTTTCATTGCACATGCGCAGAACTATCTGGTTTCATTTTCAATCCGATGAAGTGTTTACATGTCCTCTCTATCGGATTAGAAAAGGTTTAAACCACCCCTTACGATCCGAATGAAATTTTAATCGGTTTTGGCCAATTCATTCCGATTGACGTGTTTACATGTGACTTTTTAAATGCTTCTAGTCCAATTACGATCAGATTATTAGTGTCCATGTAAATGCAGCTAGAGACTCACAGAAACACAGAGAGATGCAGAGAGACAGAGACACACAGAGACACAGAGAAACATAGGCAAAGAGAGACACAGGGACACAAAAAGCCACAATGACACAGTGATAAACAGACAAAGAGAGGTACAAACAGAAACACAGAGACACAGGCACAAGAGAAACGCAGAGAAACACAGAAACACAGACACAGAGTAACACAGAGAGACAGAGACACAAAGAGACACAGAACGACAGAGACACACAGAGAAACACAGACAAAGAGAGACACAGAGAGACACAGAGAAACATGGAGAGACAGAGACACACAGAAACTCAGAGAGACACAGATACATAAAGAAACACAGAAAGACACAGAGGCATATAAAGAGATAGAGAGACATGGAGACACAGAGAGACAGAGACACAAAGAAACCCAGAGAGACACAGAGGAACACAGACAGTGATACACAGACACAGACGTACACAGAGAGACACAGAAACACAGAGACACATAGAGACATAGGCACAAAGAAACACAGAGAGACAGAGACAGACATAAACACACTGAGATACACAGAGACACAGAGAGACATAGGCACAAAGAAACACACCGAGACACAGACACAAAGAAACACAGAAGGACACGGAGGAACTTAAAGAGACACATAGATATTCAGGGAGATACAGAGAGACAGAGAGAAAGATACAGAGACACAAAGAGAGAGAAAGATACAGAGAGACACTCAGGCACACATAGAGAGACAGAGACACACAGATTGATACAGAAAGACACAGAGATACAAAGACAAAGAGGCATAGACACACAGAGGGGTACACAAAGAGACAAAGACAGAGGCACACAGAAACAGAGACAAAAGAAACACAGAGAGACACAGACAAATAGAAACACATAGAGAGACACAGAGAGAGACACAGAGAGAGATAGAGACATACAGAGACCAAGAAACACAGAGAGACACAGAGACACACAAAGCTACACTGACACAGTGAAGCACAGAGAGACAAGGACACACAGAGTGATTCAGAGAGACACAGAAATACATCGAGAATCACAGAGAGACAGAGACACAGAGAGACCCGGAGACACAGAGAGAGACTCACAGAGAGACATAAAGACACACAGACACAGAGACACACAGAGAGAGACAGAGACAAGTTTTAAATCTGTTTTAAAATATACTAAATGTGTATTAATCAATGCTTTGGCAACATTGTGGTACAACACAGTCATGCCATTAAAGCTCATTTGAATTTGAATTTGACAGATACTGAGAGGCACAGAGACGGAAAGACACAGAGACACACAGAGAGACATAGAGAAACAGAGACACAGACAGATACAGAGAGACACAGAGAGACAGAGACATGGACAGATATAGAGAGACACAGGGACACACAGTGAGAGACACAGAGGCACACAGAGAGACAGAAACACAGACAGATATAGAGAGACACAGAGACACACAGTGAGAGACACAGAGGCACACAGAGAGACAGAAACACAGACAGAGATAGAGAGACACAGAGACACACAGAGGGAGACACAGAGGCACACAGAGAGACAGAAACACACAGGCAGATATAAAGAGACACAGAGACACAAAGACACAGAGACACACAGAGAGACAGAGACACAGAAACAGATGGACAGAGAGAGCTAAAAACGAGGCGAAAGTGGTTATCATCGTGTGTGTGTGTGAGTGTGTGTGTGTGTGTGTGTGTGTGTGTGTTGTGCGTGTGTCAGTATCTAGCGTTTTTTCAGAGCTTCACAGAATGTCAGTGTCAATGACATCACTATGCTTGGCCGAGGAATGTTATAAAGTGTTATAAAGCGTCATAAGGCACAGGAGGACAGATGTTTGGATGTGTTTCATCCACGGATCATTCTTCTGCTTCATCTTCATCCTAATCACCTTGTCTTCTTTCTTTCTTTATATCTTTTTCTTTCTTTCTGACCCTTTCCTTGTGTACTTTCTCTCTCTCTCTCTCTCTCTCTCTCTCTCTCTCTCTCTCTCTCTCTCTCTCTCCATGCTCTAATTTCTTTTTAAATATGGTAATTTGATGCATTGAGGGAATCTTAAAAAGTCAAAGTCTCCATGCTGTGTGAATATTCGAATGCCTTCTCGGTGATTTCACCCGAACATGAGCGCCACTAAAGTGAGCAGCAAACAGAAAGATGGAGGATTAGAAGAATAAATGGATGGATTACTCACCCAAACTGTAGCTGTAAATGAAGCGGGCCATGACTCGAAAGTTGTTAAAATGATTGGGATATGAAATCTCATTCGAGCGCTGCAGGCTTAATTAAAACGCGTAGAGTGGTGAGAGAGTGACGATGCTAAAAGAGGTGAGAAAAGGAAAAAATGATGTGGGAGAAAGTGAAAACACTGAAACATGCTGTGTTGTGTGAGACGGGTTTAGCAGGCACTACGCTAGGCAGATTTCAGATCCAGTGCTGAGATTTGGCTTTTAGCACGTGGTGTTAATGACTGGTGTTAACGAGACCTTTATAGTGACACACGTAACATCAATGATCACCCTGTTGTGTGCAAACTAGTCTCTAAAAATGGTCAAACAAACAAAAATATAAACTGAATAGTTAAGTAAATGGCTATATATGAACATAACAGAGGAATGCTTTTGATAAGAACGTTACGTTACAATTACAATCTGATTGGTCAGAACAGCCAGCTGGAACTCAAATCACAGGTTTATTTTAATGCACTCATTTTAATCCATTATTGTTTCTATAGTAACAACGTACACAGGGACTTACGCTCCACAAAGACAGAGTTAGAAAATGTCTAATTGTTGATATGGTGAAGTTTTCTGTAAGGAGGTGTTCATTAACATTTGTTTGGAAAGGAGTCTCCAGTATCAGCGCGCTGTTTCAGTCAGAAAGCTATAACTCCATGTAAAGCTGTAACTCCATGTAAAGCTGTAACTCCATGTAAAGCTGTAACTCCATGTAAAGCTGTAACTTCATGATTTCCAACATAGGTTCCAGGATGGAGGGCTTTGCCGTTTCTTGGCAACGTGACCATCTGCATTTTCCGACTTATCGACTTCAAGAGGGAGAAAAAGAGAAGCTGATGAGGGAATGACCCTGTTTGCAGCTGCTCTAAGGTAAGTGATTACAGGAACTAACCTGTTTTGCTGATGCTCCATAGCATTAAACGTAGCTATAACTGGATAAAAATGTTGTACTTTAACGAATAAAAAAACGGAATCCTTGGCAAAGTGCTGTGGTGTAAGAGCAATAAAACACGTAGCGACGTGTTGTTATAGGAAACGAATCAGCTGTGGGGTGGTAACAGTAACCCCACCCCACATCATTGTTTAATTCCCGATAACAGCACACAGCTTCATATTTTATTCTTTACTTATTAAATGTCATACTTTTACTTTTACTTACTTAGCACTTATTAATCACATATAAATTTAGTGCTCTACATTCAGTCTTTTCTAACAATGCAAGTTCCCTTACAGGATCAACAAGATGTCTGTCTGTCTATCTATCTATCTATCTATCTATCTATCTATCTAGAACGCCACAGAGTAACTGTAGTGTAATTCAGCAATATTAAAAACTGTAGAATATCTGTCAAACCTCTGCTTCATAGAGCATAGTTTTACTGCATGTGGCAAGGAAGGGGTGGACACACACACACACACACACACACACACACACCAGGCTTTTTCCCTCCTGTCTCTCATCAGGGGGGCTCGATGATGAAATTCTCATTTGTCATAGTGACTGACAGAGGAAAGGGTGCAAGACGTGAGTGACAAGCTTGTTGTCCTGATTCTGTTTCACTTCTCCACACACACATACACACGCACACACGCACACACGCACACACACACACACACGCCAGGAAGGCTATCCAATCTGAACGATAGATACAATTACAAGTGATTACAGTGCTCCTAAAAGCTGACAAAATATCAATATTTCATGTCAGTATACTGAAATTTCCTGTATTCAGGAAAAGTGCTTGCTATTGCATTTGACCTAAATACATCTCGCAGTATTTTCCAATATTTTGAGTGGCATCAGACTATATACAAATATAGGCTTTTTTCTTTTTTTCTTTCTTTTTTTTCGTAATTTTATGTTATTTTGCAACATGTTTTAGCCCGTTTTCTTTTTAATTTTTGAAGAAAAAATAAAGAAATGGCTTTACATCTGATTATGTTTGAACAGAGTGTTTTAGAGAGTACATTTAATTGTTTATAATTTTTTTTTTTTTTTTTTTTTCAGTTTATTTTTAGGGATATAAGCAGGTGCAGTGATTAGAAATGGCAAATTATCCTCGTAGCTCTCGCAGCTCTTGTGGTGAGAAATCCTAATGGTAACCATCGTATTATTTCTTTCTGTACTTTTAAATTCGTCGCTTCCTCATTCACTTTTCACCATCATCTCTAAACATCTCCATTCTTCCCATCCAGTCTTCCTCCTTATCCTTAAAACGAAAACTTTAACCATCAGCCTACATGGCCAACCTGTTTCTTTTACACTCTGGATTTTCATGTGCCTTTATATCCAAAATCATGACATCCAAATTAGTTTTCAAAATCGTCTAATGACCTGAACTCTTTTTTGGTGTTTCACACATACAGTATTTGCATTAGAATTCGGGAAACTGAGTATGTTCACTCGCATGATGGAATCGCTGTACAAGCAAAGCTACATGACATACAGTGGAATAAAAAAGGAGGAATAAAAGAGATGAGAATTTGAGAGTTTGAGAATTTTGAGAATTTGAATTTGAGATAAAAGAGGCGATTTGTGATGGTGCTTCATTATGAAGATAATGACAATGTTTTTCATTGGATCAACAGTAATGGTCAGATATCCAGACTGTGTGTGTGTGTGTGTGTGTGTGTGTGTGTGTGTGTGTGTATGAGAGAGAGAGAGACAGAGACAGAGCACTGTATGGAGAAACTGTCCTTTCTCCAGCCTGACACACACTGGATGCATGCTGTGAGCAGGCTGTGAGCAGTCATTAATCAAAGTCACTCTGCTCCCCCACTTCATCCATCCGTCCATATATCTATCCATCCATCTATCTAGCAGAATAAATGCTTCAATTCAGGCCGCAGAATCGTTTTACTTCTTGTCTTCAGTGCCATTCATGCAGACACTATTGTTTACATTATTGTTGTGATTTCGGATATTTTAACACTTACACTTTTATTAGATGTTTTCATTGTGTTCACTGAGATGCACGTTTTGCATGTATATAGTGCTATGACAAAACCTCTCTCTCTCTCTCTCTCTCTCTCTCTCTCTCTCACACACACACACACACACACACACACACATATCGTCATATGTGAATCACTTAGCAGCAACATTCAGGCATGCTCATTACAGGTGAAAATATATATGGCACAACACATAGGTCAAAACCTTCTAAAAACTATCCAAGCAGGTGTGTGTGTGTGTGTGTGTGTGTGTGTGTATGTGTGCATTCTAAGTGATGGATGAGGACCAACTTTGGGAGCCGATCCATCAAGCCAGTAGACAGTTCAGACAGGCCCCCATGCAGAGACCAGAATTCCCACTGACCACCCCTAGAGAGGCAGGCCACATCACTGACAGGAAATGACCTCATCCGCGTAACCCTGTCAATTATTGTCAAATCCATTATGATTGGCCTTTAGGACATGACATCAGAATTTCAGTCATAAGAGCAGATGCACTTCAGATATGCCCAAAGTGTTGTGACAGTGTTGAGGCACGCTACAATGCCGTGGAAGAAAACGGTCGATCTCTTAGCACAGCACTGATGAATTCTCACATCGCATTTGCTCAAAAGGTGTCGATTGTATGGTGGACACTCCAAATAATCTAAACCTAATAATAAACAGATTCTAAAGGTTATTTAACAAAGAAACATGTAGATTCATTGATGTGGTGAAGTGTTCTGTGAGGAGATGTTTATTTAGCATGTATGGAAGGAGTCTCCAGTGTCAGTGCTTGGTTACAAGCTCTTAAGTTAAGCTTTCTGACATAGGAAAGTATTCTTTCTCAGGAAAATGCAAGCCATGTTTTGTTCCTCATTAAGTTCAAGGAAGAAAAAAAAAGGAGAGGCTGGAAAGGGAATAAAAGTTTATAGCTGCTATAAGAGATAAGAGGAACTAATTAATATTGTGGACATTCCACAACATTAAATGTAACTATGAATGGGTAAAAAGTATGATGGAGGATTCTTTAATAAATAAAAGAATTTAATAGTTGGCTAATTGCTATGGTATCAGATGAATAAAGCACTTCAGGATGTGCCGTTATAAGATAATAGTCAATGTTTTGGTGGTAACAGTAACTCCGCATCACACCACCCAGTCCTTGTTAACTGCACCTCTCCATCTGTTTTATTCCTTACATAAGGAATAAATGCAACATGTTTGATAAATGGATTCGATGTGCACTCATGGGATTGTTGTAAGATTAGTGTGTAAACGAGAATAGTTGTGGGCTTTTTTGTAAATGAAACATTAAATAAGCTCTGGACATTACAAGATTTCCGTGTGACGCCATTTTCTTTAGTCACTGAATCTTGAAAAATGATTATTCTGAAGTTTTAAACCAACATAAGATTCTACATTTAGTATTCTGGATCTCTACACAGTAATACGAGATGTAAACATAAGAATTTGAACGATACGAGACAACAGAATTGGATGACTTAGTCGCGGCGTTGCATTAGTCATTTGTCCTTGCAGTAACGTATTTGTAATGTAGTTTTTGTCCTTGTAATGTATTTTAATTGCAGTTTTAGTATATAAAAAGCTACAGTGGCTAGAAACGGTAAATTCATCTCATAGGTCTGTTTCATTCAAAATGTCTTAGAGGGTAAAATGTCCTAATTGTAACCATCTTGTTCCTTTTCCACTTTTTTTTCTACTTTTTAAATTTGTTGCTTTCTCACTCAGTTTTCCACATCTCCATCATCTCTCAATATCTCAATTCTTCCCATTTTGTCCTGCTTCCTCTTTCTTGGATAGTGGGCCTCTCTCCATACCCTTATGTGTAGCTGTGATTCCAGTAAGGGGCCTACTGTGCTGAAACACTGGCCTCCCCCTCCTAGGATCACATTCCCTCTAATTGGGTCAGTTTGAGACATCGTCACAAGGCAGCATGACAGGACTGGGTGGCATATTACAGAGGATACGTGCCCCCAGTGCAGCCCTGCTAACCCCCCTGAGAATGCCTTGGTGCAGGAGACGTCATGCCAGCCAGCTGCCGGCTGATCACTTATCACCACATGTGCCTGCTCCTAAGCATGCTCATGCTTGTGTGTCCATCAGAGCCGACCCACACATGTCCTCACTTTTATCCCTCTTTCCAACTTGTAGGTTTAGACATGTCCACCCCCACCCTACCTTCCTTCTCCAGCATGAGGCCCAGTGAAAATGGGAGGGCTCTGAAGCTCTCTGGAGCATTTCAGGTTCCTCACATGGGCAAACGACATTCAGAACCTTGCCTCCTAGCTAAAGCCATTCTCCCCAGTGTTTGGTTTTCATTACTGGGATTATCAGGAATGTACAGTGGATATTAACCAAAGGAAACCTTATCTGCCACCTTGGTCTCAATCCTTATCTCCCGAAAAGGCTTACAGGCAATCCTCCCCATGCCATAATAGCATTCGCATTCCCAAACAAACTTCATCATGTTCCTCTCTAAAACTTCAGACAACAAATAATTACCTCCAGGAGCCATGCCCCATATAGAAACAAAAAAAAAAAAACACACACACACACACTCTGGTGATGAGAGCTCCTTCTTTTCACTTCATTTAAATCATGTGGAAGGAGTCTGTAAGTCTAGGATGAAGGGGTGAAAATGAGGGAAGGAAACTTCTTAGCATGTTGTTCCATCAGGGCTCCTGAAAAGTGTCCTCTCTAGTCCAGGGTTGAGCGAGCAGGCCACACCATTATGGCAGTTCCAAGTCAATCTCTAAATCTGGATGGAATGAAAATGGAGGAGGGCTTGAGTTACTGTCTGTGTGGAGTTTTATATGTTCTCTCTGTGTCCACCTGGCTTTCCTCGGGGTTCTCCAGTTTCGTCCCACTGTCCCGAAAACATCCTTGTTGGTGGATTTGCTACGCAAAATAGCCCATAGGTGTGAACGAGTGAATGGGTGTGTGCATGGTGCCCTGTGATGGACTGGTCTCCCGTTCAGGGTGTATTCCAGCCTCATTCCCAGTGTTCCCAGGATAGGCTCTGGCTCCCATTTTCCTCATCCCATTTTCTCTTGGGGGTTTTCACATCATTAAGGCTAGACAGTTCAGTGGCTTCTCGTGTTGCTTTCCTTCATCAGAGATTGAGATTGCAAGGATATTACAGATCATTTTTGGAGGATAAATTAAGTTGAATCTATTACTTCAGATATCAGTGTTAACAACACAGCACCACTTCTTTAAAAAGACGAGTTCTTGAGGAACACTACCAACAAATGAGGCCTTCTTAAATAAATTGCCAATCTCACGTTTGATTTGCAGTTCATTTTGACGCTGTAGAAAATGCTGTCTAATCTGTAGAAATGCTCCAATATGCAAAAGTGCAAGCTGACCAAAATGTGTTGTACTTGCCATGATGTTGTTGCAATTTTATTTCAAAATTTTCATTTGCAAAACTGACCACTGCAACAGCATAATACACTCGTTAGCCAAGTCAGTATCTACTTTATGGTTCTCGCTGTAATACAAAAAAAAATAGATAATCATAAACAGATCAGAAAAATTATACAAATAAAGACAAAGATATAAACTGCTACACCTATACTTGTATCATCTAGTGAGCTTTAAAGCGCACAAAGCATGGTGTGACTGTTTGTAAAGCGGATGAAGGAGTTTTCAAGATTTGTTTGAGATTTCACAAAAATCGAAGAGTCTGAAGGAGTCGTGAGTGTCAGTGCTTTGAGCAATCAGAGGTAAAGCAAAGGTTCAGGCTTCAACCCACAATTGTCACTTCCACAGTCTTAGCACATCTGGATGTCTGCATGTGGTGATACAACGACTCTCACTCCAGTGAAGGGGTAAGATTTCAGTGGACTCATTTGCGGGAGCTTTCACTGCCAAGAATGAAAGGAGTCGAGTTTGATACTGAGGCCAAAAGGAATAACAAACATCCACATATGCCAGAACACTCAACAATGCTAACTGGCCTGTTTTGAAATCATTGTCATATGCAATTCTTCAAATAGGAACGTATGGGAAGAGAATTGCTCACAACAGAAGCGTGGCAGTGGTTTTCTGGCAGAGGTGAGGAAGCGTGGAGTGCCTTTCACACAAAGAGTGATGGAGAAAAGAAGGGTGATGAAAAGGGCAAGAAAGCAAGTACCAAAGCAGAGTAGGAAAACGATATAAATAAAAATAAAAAAAAAAAAGATGCAGATATAAATATTGCTAGAACAAATATACTCAAGCAGCCTATGAGCTGAATACACTTTTTTCTTTTTATTGCACTGCCTTCTCTGAAACCGTTAAGAAATTTGAAAGCTCTGTGAATAAACATGGCAAGTCAAAATGTCTATATCAAAAACAGAGAAGAATGCATGTGTTCAGAAAAGAAGTCGCAAAAATGACTCCAACACACAATTCCTTCAGAATGTAATACTGCTATAATTACGTGGTAAGGAGAAAAGAAAGAGGTCCATGAGATTTAGCAGTGATCGCCAATCCTGATCGGTATGTTCATATGATGTCATTCTCCTGTGCCCTATCACCTTGTGAAATTTCATGAGCCAGAAAGAGCACACATTGTGATTCTTTTCTTAACCCACCACAAGCTACAGCTCTTTAACCATGTCTCCAAGCAGAGCCCTTCTCCCCAGGTGTGTGGCAGGAGAACTGAAGAATCCAGCCCTTCATCTGGTTCTTATCCCGTTATTAGCCATTAGCATTGGACCAAAGCCCTAACACTTACTCTCTGATCTGCAGTTGATCTGCTCCAAGCACCAGCCATATGGGCTTAAAGGGCAAATCCCTACCGAGTGTGAGCTGCACAGTGTAATGAGACGGGTCATGGGGGGTCTACAGTAACGCTCGTGGAACAAGAAGGGAAGCTTCAACTAGTCCAGAAAGTTTGATGCTTACGTAATGTAAACACTGTTCGGTATGATAATACACATCATCACCTGAACGGCTCAGATGTCAAATGTCAAATTGACCAGACTGAAAATGCTGCATGGGGAAAATCATAAAATGGTTTAGGCACAAGATAGTGCTTTGGATTAAAACAGAGAAAGAGAGTGTGGTTCGTAATAAACTAAATTAAATTCATCTTGCTATCGAACAGCAGGAGATGAGGAATAAAGTATGCTAAATGTTAAATAACAGTTCCTGGAGGGCTGGAACTGATAGAGCCATCTGACTGCATTTTGGACAGAGGAGAGCACATCTGTTGTGCATTTCTTCCATGACTAGGTCCATGCTAGATTTACTTTGGCTTGTTAGAATCATTGCCTAAGTCATATTTCTGTTGTTTTAATAACTTCTAATGGCATCTCACTATAACTGTACAACGTTAAAACACTGTAAAAATGAAATGTTGGATCAACTAAGGATTCGTCCAGTCTAAATTAGCTCAATAGCAGTGCTGATGCGCCACTAAACCTAGACATTTATTGGACTCTCAAAATTATGATTAGGGTTCAGAGTTCCATATTCATGCATATTCATTCATTTAAAAATTGACTGATTTTACATATAGATATTATAAATATTATGTCCTACTAATATTACTGTTATTATGAATTAATTCCCTGCATAATCCTTTCAGCAAAGACCAGCAGCAGCAGCCGTCTCTCCTCAGAAGGAAAAATATTGTGTATATTTAAAGATGTAGTGGTTAATTAAAATATTAGAAAATAGCTGCTTGTATATTTACAATGTCACATTTACTCAGCATTAGCCAAGCATCACTTTGTGGATTTGTCTGTGTTTACTGACTTAAGCAGTGTTGATTCTGCACTGCTGTAGTGCGTCAGACAGCTTCCGTGATCTCAGTGAGTTCGGAAAGTGCAGGCTACATGGAGCCACTTTGGACAAGGGTCAGCCTAAGCTGGAGCCACAAGAAGGGGACACAGCACCAGCGTAGCCACAGACGGTAATTGAGTTAGCATCTCAGTAATGGTCTGCTGGTTGCCACCACACTGTTGCCAGGCACTGGGTGTACACTACCATGCTAACATGGAAAGAGCATCTTTTTAGTTCCCTTTTGATAGTCAACATGCTCAGCCACAGAACAGAATAAGACTCAAAGCGCATATTACATCATTGGAGAGAAAAAATCATTGGCGTATATTAGCAGACGTTAATTTAAATGATGTAACTGTCTTTTTCAGTACCAGCAAACATGATGATGCATTTTATTTTTCTAGGAGGAAGCTGACAGTTAGATCTATCAAAATGTGTTAGACGTGTCAAACCTGTATATCTCAGCGACACTGACCTCTAATCAACCTGAAGGGTATCCTGAATACCGTAAGGAAGACTCTTTGCTGCGTATGATTATAACTTTTTATCACGTGCACAGCGTTATGCTAGTACTTCTCCAAGTGCACTTGGAGAAATGTGTGTGTGTGTGTGTGTGTGTTTAAACAAACAATAACATAATCATTACCAAAACGGTGTAAAGTGGTGGAAACTGTGGGTGTCCCTGACCAGTCGATCAAGAAAACCAACGATTGAGGATAGAATGAGTCCCACCCCAAAAATCAGTTCGATATTCCAGGATAAAATCTAATTTCTTGGGTGGGTGGGAGCACTGTGTGTTTGTCTGTGTGTTATACAAGTAAGTGAGTGTTCAGCAGGGTTGCATTAGCTGTCATATTTTCCCCTTTTCAAAGAAAACAACTCTATTTGTGTGAAGAGGGCTGAGTGTACCTTTTCAACAGAAGCAGGTTTGGCAAAATGCTCTCAAGCCATGCTGCTGCCATCACTGCCTGGCACCTAACCCATATCTTTACCAAGCCCATTTTCCCAGGATGTTTTATTGAGTGCATGCTGTCGATCCCTGATTGAAGACAAAACCTCATTATGGTCAGGCAATAAAGGAAGGACTTTTAGAATGGGGAATCGAGGCTAAATGGCAAATTGAATCAGTCCCGCGGTTACCCTCTGCCACTTCCCATTCGACTAGCTGAGGCAAATTCAGGCCGCCACGCCCAGCTAATACTCAGTCAAAGCAAGCAAGCTCGGCATTTGGCTGGAGCACTCGTGGATATGGAGCTCTTTCAGAATTGGCAGCCTGGTACACTGGGGACGTAGGGAGCAGAACTGAAACTCAGAGTCGAGCCAGTGCCTGGCCCGATCTTTCCATTGCCAGTCAAGAGAGTGGATGTGAAGAAGCAGTTGATCGGCAGTGGACCAAATTGTACAGAGAAGCATTGTTCCATGTACTGGCTTGTCAAAAAGATGAGGTCTGAACGATTGGTCATTCCTGGGTCAGAAATGATTATTCAGTTTGGATGTCATATCAAGTAGGTCCAGAAGTTAAAGTGAGAACATCTCTGGTTCAGCTTATCTGGACAGGGTACCATACCACACTAGCTGTCTACTTTGAATCGGTCTGCATTATACTGATATAGAGAAACAAACTTTAATACTTATTAATGTGTAATGCTGATAGCAGCACATGATCCATACCTGCTTCTAAGTGATCTGTCAATTTTTCCCCAAGACTAAGGCCTAGAGAGTAAGTGTGATTTGGAAAGATGATACATGGACCTTGCTAAAGTGCACCTGAGTACACACCCTATGTGAGTCCATGTCACAGCCTCTACATGGAGAAAGCGTTCTCCACATTAATGATGATTCTCCACTTTACACATTCTTGTATATAACCACACAAAGCACACAGTGTACAGGAAGACTTGTGGTAAGCTATGTGTCATGTTTATGATGGACAGAAATAGCAGAATTCAACACAATCCAGTATTTCTCATGCTCTCTTATACGTAATTGTCCGTTACGGTTCTCCTCCCTGCTAATGACAACCACTATGTGACCACTACTGTGTGAATCACCACTTCTATAATTGGCTGTAATCTTCCACATTTTGAAAAATGTAATATGACCAATGGACTTTCACAGAAGCAGCATGAAAAAATCTGTATGCCAATCTCAGCACTGGAAGCTTCACTGAGTCTGTAGTGCAGCATATAAGTGGAAAATTCAGTGTCAAACACTGATATGTGTTATATGCTGGTGGATGGCTGCATAGAAAGATCCAGACATTGCATATTAGCCTTTACCCCAGTTTTGCCAGTCTAGTTGGTATAGAGTGAAGGCTAGACACTACATTTCTGGGAATGTTTCCAAACCCAAAGTTTCTCACGCTGTGGTCCACACACCTGACTGTAAAAGGATCTGACGGGTGGCACTAAAGAGCTGTAGAATGGGAAAGTTTTAAATTCTAAATGGCTGCATTTTCTCCTGCTAATGAGAAGTAGTGAGCATGTACCATATTAAACACATAAATACATCAGTACTGACCTGCATTAGGTCCTAAACAGCTTCACAACTGAGCACTGAGTTCTCTTCATAGACAACAACCATGTAGCAATTGAGTATCTGCTTTATCCTGGTCATTGTTGTGGTAGATCTGGAGCCTATCACGGGAACACTGGGGGCAAAATGGGAACACATCCAGGATGGGATGCCAGTCCATCACAGTCCATGTCAGTGACACATTTATTGCAGTTACCTATCTCCACTGCAGGATGGGGACAAACACAAAAGGTTGGTTGGGACAACAAATATACTAGTAAATGTCAGAATGACCTTAATCACCATTTTGAAATGTACCACAGGCCAACCTTTTTCAGAGCGACCATCGATTTGCTAATGAAGCAGACTTGGGCCCTTTAGACCAGTGTCTATTTTCTGCTCCATTTCAGCTCTTACAGCTCCCACTGTACAATGACAGACAGAAAACAGGAGAGTGTTCTCTTCATACGCACTCTGAAAATGTGCCACTAATTGGTTTCCTTGGACGCCATTCCACTTGCACATGTGTGAACACTAAACATCAGTGGCAGCTTTGCACTGATCCTCTGGCTCGGTGTGTCAGTCATTGCACTGGCAGACTTTTCTGGCCCAATCACAGTACTGTCCAGTTGCAAAGGACTCCATCCAAATGTGTGGCTAACCAAGCTGGCCTTCTGCAGAGTCTCTGCTGGGACAAATTACTGGTGTCCCATGCTGTTGCATGGGCTTTCTGATGCACTCACTACAACGTGCTGTCTATCACACAAGCCTAACCATCATGGTGGACCTGGAGTCTATCTCAGAAGACTGGGCACGAGGTGGGAATACACTTCATATGTGAAACCAGTCCATCACGTGACACCACACACAGACATTCACCCAGGAGAAATGTAACATAACCAATCCACCAACTGGCATGTTTTTGGGAGATGAGAGGAAACTTTAGTACCTGGAGAAGGGGAGAGCTTGCACAGATTTCAGATTTATTGTCATGTCACAGTTTACACAGTTTACACAGTTTACACAGTTACAGTATAAAAGGTGAGTGAAATTCTTATGTGCAGAGAACCAACAGCAATGCAGTAAAACAATAGACATTCATATGTAATATAATATATAATATACTATAGGGACTTTTATGAACCTCAAAGCCCTCCTTATGCATCTCCTGGTGTAGCTGTCTTGGAGAGAGGGAAGCTCACCTCCAATGATGCCCTGGGCCTTTCGTACAACCGTCTGCAGAGATCTGCGCTCAAAAGCACAGAGAAATAAATACATATAAATTTGAAACTCTACACATAAATTTGAAACTGTTTTAGTAACTAAACCCAGGACCTTTTATGTAGGGTTATAACTTTATATCATAAACCACAGGAGTATCATCAAATTGAAACTGAAATGTTAAAGGAAGTAATTATCTGAAGATCACGGAAAGATTTCAATATTACTCAAACGAACTTAATTGATTCAAGATTCTCAAACCAAATAAAAGAATTTGATTATTTTACTTAAAATTATCAACTAACTGAATGTGTCACTGAAACTGAAAATGCAAAGCCTAGAACATGTGCTAAAAGCTTTGAGAAGCCTGTGTCTAATGGTGGTGAGCCACACACCCAGAATGTGGTGGGAAAGTTACCGAAAATGAGAGAGGAAAGATCAAGCCAGAGAGGCAAAAGAAGATTGGAGAAAGCCAAGGCTTCAGTTATAGCCAGTTCAATTCCACAAACCCTGAATGGGAGGCCATTCCCACAACTCCTGCTGCATTGGCCTCTCAACCTGATGACAGCAAATAATGAAAGGCTTGAAAAGGCATGAATAGACAGGATTTCATTTAACTGCCAATACCACGACAACACTATTAGAAGTCCTGTCTAGCTATCCATTTTTTTATATATCTTCTCTGCAAAATAAGTTTGATGTCCATTCCCAGTGATCAAAAGTAGAGCCAATCATATTGTAAAAAAAAAAAAAAAAAACAGGCATGTTCTCTTTTTAGACAGGGGTTTTGTGTATTTGAAGGGTCATCACACAGGACATCTGCTGAGGAGTCGGCAAGCCAAAACCACACCACTCGCTTTTTTCACACTAAAACAAGACTGGAGATGAAATCCACACATGCAGCTGTTGCTCCAGAATGGAGGGAGTGAAAGAAGAAGGGAGTGATAGAAGTACTTCATTTCACGGCAGTATTTCATCTAGAGAGACCAAATGTCTGATTCCACAAGAAGCAACTGTTTTTATCACAGCACTTAATATGATTTTTGCTCGTTGAATTTCTCCAACAAGATTCTGTCACTGACCATTGTTATAAATCCTTCACAGTAATGTTGTGCTTACAAAAAAAAAAATAATAAACTAAATTATTCACTAAATTAATAAATAATAATAACAACATTAAGCGAGTGTCATTATTTAACAGCTATTAACACTGTGTTAGAAGTGTACAGGTTACTGGTGATGGATGATTGGATGAAATGTATGATGGTACAGCAAAAGAAAAAAAACAACAGTTAGTGTGTGATACGAACTGATATTCAGATACATTTGAATAAATTTCATGAGAGAATTTCTCAAAGAGATCATTATGGATTTGTCTCAGTTTTAAATCTAACACTATTTCTCCATGTTTAATCAAAATGGTTTAATTATTATTATTATTATTATTATTATTATTATTATTATTATTATTAAATGAGCATTAAACAATTTTGATTAAACATAGAAAAATCCAGTCCCTTTCAGTTAGCTCAGGCTTTTCCTATGTTCCTATACATGCTTTCTGAATGTAAAAATCGTTTGGTGGATGAGCAAGCAAAACCTTTGGGCACATGATAAATCATTGCTGTGAGCACCTCTCTCACAGTGATATATGAGCTACTAAAAAGGAAGCACGAATTGGCAGAATATATTTTCACCATCAGAGATATAAAGCAGAACAATCTTCTAATCTTTAGACAAAACAAAATGGCTGAAATGTACTTTTCTCATTTACTATGAACTATTTCGGGATGTAAGGACAGACAGACTGATGGACAGATCACGTGTCCCACCTGTTAGGTCATGTTTATTGAAATATAATTTTAAAAAGCTTTTTTCTCTTGGTTAGTTTATTGAATCAAGTTATTTATGTACGTATGGGCCGAAGGGTTGCACAAGAAAATCAAATTAAAATGATAGAGTACAACAGATTTGCGATTTGTTCTCCAAATACAATTTGATAAAAATGTATTCTTGACATATTAATTAAGAACATTACAAGATTAAAACTTAACTGATACGTAAATAACAAATAATTTAATCTGGACAATAAATACAAAGACATGAGTATTTAGCATATTTTCACGTATATCATCTACAACTAAAATAATAGCATGGAAAAAATATACTGTAATATCCTAGTATACCTAGTATACTTCTTTCCAAGTATGCTTACAAAAGCTAGCATAAAAAAGTACTCTAGCAAACGTTTCTGCAAATATTTAAACTAGCATCAAAAGCACACTGCATTTCTCTAGCATGTGTGAGATTAGCTCTGTCATGGGGGAGAAAGCTGAGAGACACGAGACTTAAGCAGGAATCTACACTTGATTTCCATCATTCCATATCATTGCTGTCCATGAGAAACTTTTTTTTCCCCTATGACATAGCCCAATGTGGAGCATTTCTTTTACCCTCATGGTCAGATTTATAGCTTTTGATGTCTATTTGGGCCTTCCTTAAACACTGAATTTTCAAATGGATGAAAGAAAAGTTGGTTAAAAAGTATGGCGTCAAATATTTGTAGCTGTGCGCTCATTGGAAAATATACAACAGAAATATCTGCGATTTGATTTGCTACTTGGCATATCATGTTTGACCACATACAGACAGGTGTGATGACTTCACCGGAGTTGTCCTGGAGGAGATATGCACACGAAGGTTTCTGATTCTGCTCTAGGGGAGCCCGCTCCCGTCTTTCAATCGAGGGACTAATTAGTGATGAGACGAGTTGTCATCTGTCTTCACGAGTGTGTTTATTTCTATGTGGCAAGGCACGACTTTTCTCTCTTTCTCTCTCTCCATCACTGTCTCTCCACATTTTGGTGTTTAGGAGTCAGATGAAAGCAAGTGGAATCTGTTTCGTCATTCTCCAAGACAGAAAATCAAACAAATGGATGAAAGTGTGCTTATCTAAACTACTGCCGCAACGTTCTGTTGGAGCTTGGGATTGGTTTGGATGAGCAGAAGTCCAGGCCACACACTGCTAATCATCAACGCATGTCTAGGGCTCATAACTTAGAGTGACCTTCAGCCTGCTGGATTGAACTAATAGTCAATTTTAAATAAAGCTTTCAAATTCACAAGGCAGCCTCAAACTGCTGTCGTCTAAGAAATTCTGGACAAATGTGATAGTAGATTTCTTTATACTGAGGCAAAGCAAACTGCCAAAGTCTATGTAAAATGCATTTATAAAGACATTATCTCAACAAGTTTGTAAGCCATGATAACAGGTAAGCCTGTTATCCTGATATTAAAATTTAATATTGACACAGGGCTAAAAGGTAACTATAGGAACGCCACACATTATACATAAAACAACAGGAACAGAACAAACTCAACATCCACACAAAGCTTGTCATGTAAGTGATCGTAAGAAAGGCATTCAGAAATGATGGGCAATGGCGTATGATTGGACAAAATAAACAATGCACACAATAATGAAAGTTTTCCACCCAGATAACAGGAAGTGTTACTTGCTTTTGCCCGAACAAATAAATACTTATTAGAAACTTTGTTTAAGCAATTGCCAAAATAATTGACAACCAAATGAAGGAATAAAATAAATGCAACTAAATACACTAAAAAAGGGAATATGTGGTCAGTCAGATTTAAGAGAAAATATTATATATAATTTACATAATTTAGTTTCTCATCAAAACATGTTTTCATTGTGTATACTAAATTTAATTTAAACAAATATCTCATTATCTGGTTTGAATTATGTATGAGTGTAATCAGTTGATACAGTATTAACGCAAGTCAATTATGTTATAAAATGTCATGAGGCTGTTGACAGTGGGACATGACTACAGTCTTAAAGTAACATTGTGTAGTATGATAGCATAGTGGGTAACACTATCACCTCCCAATATCAGGGTCCTACATTCAAGTCTGCAGGTGAGTCTGTGGAATTAGATTTTATTCCAGGGCTTTGAATATACATCATCAAATCATGTTGGATGCACAAAACAAACCATGTTAAGGCAATTCAATTCATTCAAATGGAACCAGTGTTCACGTTTGAATTAAGTAAATTCAGTTACTTTTTTTCAGTGTATGTTTACCTTCAAATAATGATTAACTGCATGTTCTATTCAGAAATATTTGCTCATTTTCATGAAGGGTGTACTCACTTGTTATGATAATGTTTCAGAATGGCCGTGTGACTCCTCTTTCAGGTACTTGCACATGTTTGCACCCTCCATAATCTTTCTGTTTGTTTGACCAGTACAGTAAGTAGTACAGGTGACATTTATGTAAACCAGGCAAACAATACAAAACGTGGAGCAAAGTCAAGGTCAGAAACAGGCAGAGATTTAGGAGATCATCAAAACATTTACGGCATTTGGCAGACGCCCTTATCCAGAGCAACTGACAATTATCTCATTTATACAACTGAGCAGTTGAGGGTTAAAGGCCCAGCAGTGGTAGCGCTGGGAATTGAACTCTCAACCGTCTGCTCAGAAGCCCAATGTCTTAACCACTGAGCTACCACTTCCCCTACCATTTTAAAATACATAAAATAGGCAAAATCCAGAAATCGTGGTAGCAAAACAGTTAAAACCAGAATAGCACATATTAACAATACTAATAACAATAGTTGCCGAAAGTGCCGTACAGACATAAGAATAAAACTGCGATGAAAAATACAGACAGGACACAATAAATAAAACAATACAGCTTAGAGATAAAATAGCAATAATAGTAATAACAATAACAAAATGAAAATAAATGTGAAAAGATATGACTTTAGTTTGATTTAAAAATGGTATCTGACGAGGCACTCCTGATATCATGGGGTAGTCTGCTCTACAGCCTTGGCGCAGCGATTGCAAAATTATGGTCACCCTTTAGCCTCAACTGAGACCGTAGAACATCATGGAGTAATTGGTCATAAAACCTCAGAGACCTAAGTATAGAGCTAAGTATAGAGAAAGAAGGTCTACAACGTAGAAGGGGGCTAGCCCATTTAAAGAGCTTTAAAAACAAATAAAAGAACCTTACATTGGATAAGGACAGGGTACTGGACTAAGGCTAAAACTGATGTGATCCCTTTTCACTACATTGTTATTGTGTTTATATAGTCCTTGTGTAGTCTTTATAACATTATGTATACTCCCCTTATCCTAAGGGTCAAAAATGACCCACCTTCACTAAACTCCTAAAATAAAGCAGCTTATTTGAACTTTCAGGGAAGACTCTTTTCGAGGGAATGCCCTTTCAGGTTTAGTCTACCTCTTGGTTAGCACCTTGGCGTACCAATTTCGGTGATGAGAACTTGCAAACTCTCTATATCACCACTGCATTTTAATTAAACCAGTGCTCACTGACGTCACTCTCTGAAGACAAAAGCAAAAATACGTTGGAATGTCTAATGTGATGGACTAAGGTTGGGACCGAATTATGAAGGAGAGTAGACCTTTCTAGGATACCCAGAGTCGTGTCTGTTAGGACGTTTGTGCAAGAAGAAATGAACAAAAACAAAAGTGGCTTGAGCCAGTCTGGGCTAGTAGGCTATTTGGTCTAGGGGTATGAGTCTTGCTTTGAGTGCTAGAGGTCCTAGGTTCAAAGAGGAGCCCTCTCTTTCCTGTTAACTTGTCCCTCTGTAATCAAGGGAGTTTTTGCTTGTCATCTCATCCAAGCTTCATGACATAGTTAATCGAATGTCAAGAGCTGGCTTAATTGAATTTTAAACCCCAAATCTATTTTTCATGAAGAAACAACCTGTCATTCATCACATACTTTGTGAATATCTGGGTTTCCCTCTTCACCAGGGGTGTCCAGTCTCTTCCGGAAAGGGCCGGTGTGGGTGCAGGTTTTCATTCCAATCAAGCAGGAGCCAAAACCTGCACCCACACTGGCCCTTTGTGGATAAGATTGTACACCTCTGCTCCTCACAGTGCAGAAAGACTGCATTTAATCAGTGGATACTACTCATTTTTATTACAACACACCTGTCATAGTTGTTTTCTTTACTAAACTAGATGTTTTTTTTTATTATTATTATTATTATTTTTATTATTATTAATAATAATAATAATAATAATAATAATAATAATAATAATATTGCTAAAGGTGATGCACAGGCGTAAACATTATTTTTATAGCAAGACAGCGCTAGAATAGCCTAGGTAGTAGAAATGTGCAGAAAGTAGTTTTGAATGCATTTTATTGAAGGGAAACAATAATATATTCTTATATACTGTACAATAAGGAATTATTATACTACAAAATACTAGTCTCTTCCCATTTTTTTAACCATTGCCCCCACCCACAAGGTGTATAAACCACAACAATAAATAAGAATAAAATAAGATAATATGTACAAAACAAAAATGTGAAGAACATAAATCAATCAACTCTAAATAATTAGTACATGTAGGACAGTGTGTGTGCATGGCCTTTGCAGATCTATTTCTCACACATGCAGCACATAGTATTTGTTTTACAGTCCTTCTTTGGGGGGCAGAATTGGCATCTCCTCCTCTTGCCAGCTGCAGCCTCAGATGGATCTGGACAGGATTCAGCCCCCTGAAGAGCTTTCACAAGCACTGCAAAGGCTGCTGTGCGAGGGAGGCGCTCCCTTCTTTCCCTACTTAAGTGCCTTTCCCAGCTGCTCCAGGAACACCCTCCTCTTGTTCCGCTTATCAGGCATCCAGGTAGGGTTGATCTTGTTCCCTATCACAAAGGCATTGTATGAGGACGCATCAATGATGTTATGGAAGATGACCAGGGGCCGGCGGGCAGTCATCCTCCTGCAGCTGTAACTTCCAGTCACCTTGTCCAGTTGTCCATGCCTCGTTTGATGTGGTTGCAGTCCAGGATGATGGCTGGCTTCCTGGCCTCACAATCACTGATCTCAGCCGTTTTGTGCAGTGTGCTCAGGAGGACCACATTCTTGCTCCTCTTTGGCAAGTAAGAAACTAGAGTGGTGTTAGGGTTGAAAGCAAACTATGATGAGAAGGCCTTTCTCCCCCTTGTTGCAAGGAGTGCAGGGGGGAGCTCAGACTTGTTCTTCCTAACTCTTCCAACCATGGTGATCTTCCTCTTCAGGAGAAATTGTCACACATGACATTGAAGAAATTGTCACACATGACATTGTGCCCCCTCAAGCACAACCCACATCCTCTGGTTCTTCTCCGGGGCTCCACTGGAAGGCTTCCTTGTGTAGACTTGCATCTTCCAAGCGTCAGTTTGTCTCTCTTGCAGATTTTGATTCACAGTTATCAAATCGTAGCATTCTTGCGAAAGTGTGAAAGACTTTCAGTGGCATCATGGCACGGAAAATCGCCCTTCCACTCTCTGCATCCCAGAGACTAGATGTAACCTCACTTTGGGTCCTACACACACCCGCTAAGATTAGCAGCCCTATGTAGGCTATGTAGATCAATCTCATCCATCCTTTTCCAGTTGTCTCAATTTTTACAGAAACCCTCCAAATTTGTCATCTCCAGAATGATTTTTTTCGATGGCTGGTGTGATGAACATGTAGAATGTTTAAGCAATGTCCTGGGCATGGGCAACTGCATGTCTTGTGGGCCCTGGGGTCATCCTTATGACATTTTGTGCTGCCATCCTGCATGTCATATCTTGTCATATGGTGACAAGATCCATGTTATTTTCCTGTTCTTTGACAAAATGTCTCTTTTTCAACTTGGGGGATTTCTTCTTCATCTGAAGATAATGCATCATTCTCTGGGTTGTGTTCTTCCCCATTTCTTCTTCAGATACCTCCTCCTCTTCTAAATCATTGTTCTCTTATTCCTCCTGAACTTCTGAAAAAATCAGATCTACAACCTGTTGGGCACTGAAACGTGCAGTCATGGCTTCAGCAAAGAGAGAACTGGGGTACTTTCATCTGCAGCACCTTTATAGCCTCTGACTGTATTCCCCATTAGTAAACAATGCTTTCAACAAATGTTTATTTTGTCTGAAATTTTGCTTATTTTGTCTGAAATTATTTTTAGTTTGTCTGTGAACTTGAGTCAAAAATCACCCTTAGACAATTTTCATGGGATTATGAACAAAGGCGATGTTTCACTTTTTCTAATGTTGGGGTCACTCTAGGAAAAATAATCAAATTTCAAGTTGAAAAAAAGATCATTTAAGGGCTTTTCTCTGCTGTTAAACATTTTTGACCCTTAAGACAACACAAGGTCTAGTTTCAGAGAACACAGAGAACGTGTAAAACGTGCAATGTGACTGACTCATCATTGTGGCTGGCATACGGTGTGAAATCTCATTGTTCGAAGGGATCTAACATTCATTTCTCATGCCCCCCTTTTTTGTACATCAAACTCATTCTCTCTCATACACACAAACACATAAAACCAATAGCACCAGCTCTTCACTGGTGGGATGGCAACACGTGACCCCTGTTACCCCATTACACCCCTGTCAGCAGTGCACCGGATGAAAATCTCAATAACATGCAGCTTCCACACCCACGTCACCCGCAAACCATTCTGATATTTTGACAACTTCCATGAAATGTTGATAAGTGCCCATGACATATCGACATTAACAACTTCAGCTGCTTTCAAGAATATAACACGAGAGTAGTGTGGCAGTTTAATGCTAAACAGATTCTGGACAAAACTGGATTTTACTTTATTAACTGACTGTTGGAATTCAATTTCCTTGATATATTCTTGGCTTTTGGGTTCTTTAAATCAACTGCACATTGATGGATTACATCATTGAAGCAACCGAACGATTCAGAAATATTCAGAACTATTCAGAACCATTATAGGGCCTTTTTGAAATAATTTTAACCATCAACTGCCCACCTTGAACTTTATTGTTCAGATAGACTGCATAGTTGTCAAATATATACACTGCAAAAAAGATATCTTGGCAAGTGAAAATATCTTGAATATAGTCAAATTTGTCAGTTATTTCCTATAATAAGAGTGCAATAGATGAAATATTTATAGACATTTCTACTAATTTCAAGCTTTCAAGCTATTACAAACAGAATAAGACAATTTAAAGCTGAATTGTGTAAAAGCATCTAAAAACATTCTAAATAGTCTTATATTTGCTTTATAATAATCTCATTACAAGATAAATGAGATTAGATAAATTTGTCTGTATATACGATATTTTTTGCAGTGTAAATCCAAACCCTGCACTTTTAAGGTCCTTTTTGGCTTTATTAGCAAAAATTAGTTCCTCTTGTTATAAATGTATTGTGTTGCATGCGTTGTGTCATGCAACTGATTACACCAAAATATAAAACCTTTTACACCAAAATACAAAACCTTACGGCTCAATATCTTAAAATCACAGAACTATCTGACAGTACCTTATGCTAAGATCTCAAACTGTGATGGAAATCTGAAGGGGGGGTATAAATCTTCTTAACAGGTATATTTAAACAAATATTCTAGCAAGTTTAATGGCCATGTACTGCTGCTGTGGCATTATTATTATTACAATTATATTATACAGTATTTAATAATGCCCTCATTGAAAATGTGATGTTCTAAGGACAGATTGTAAGATACTGCAGATAAAGTGAAGTTACCGTAATGTGATTTCTTTCCCCATACATTTTTAGCTCTTATTCAGATCAGACATTCTGGTTTTTGGAGACCAAGCCGACATGAGCAGCAAACTGATTTTATTTGTGAATCCCATTAGCTAACGTTCTTTCTAAACACATCAACTTTTCTTTAACTAAAGCTATACCAATAAATGCTAGTATTACCTCTTGAGGGACAGCTACAATACGTTTTTAAATAAACTAGACTTTTTTACGCCTCAGAAAAACTTGATGTGCGTCACTGTAATCAAATAAAACTACTTATGGTTTGGAGGTTTGGAACAGGAGCAGAAACTAGCATTTAAAGCATTTAGGATGCAGGTGAAAATTTGCCAGTAAAGTATATGAGAACTCATCAAGTGATTAGAGCTAATGGAGCTGCACTCGGTCCGGCCCTACTGATGACACAACACTTTTATTGGGCTGTGAAGATGAGTGGCAGGAGCACATAGACAGTTCATCAACTAAGAAACAAATACGCATCTGCCACGTTACAGCGAGAGTGACGCCATTTGTTACTTTAGAGGGCAGTCATTAGTGATTGGAAATGTGATGGTACAGTGAGTATGACACGATTGCTGCAATTGCTTAAACTGAGCTAATGCACATTGAGAAAACAAAAGCTTATTTGTTAAGTGATTATTCATTGGGTGTTTTTGCGAGGCATCTTGCTGTTGTGGTCTAATGATGTGTTAGCAATCCTTGGAAAACCTTGATGCAACTCAAATTGAGCAGTTTCAACTTACTGGGTGTATCGACAACTGGCATTATGTACACCTCTTAAAAATTCTAAACATAATCAAAAAATCATATGTCAACAAGGATGGTTAACAATGCTTGCTGTAATGCTTGCAGATTACACAATAGGCTATAAAATCAAACCGTTCACTGATCTTAAAATCAACAATTAGTCATAACACAGACCCCACAGTGACTTCCTAGACATCTTCCAACTAAAATATTGCCATTGAAACCACTACCAATGCCAAACACCATTCAAGAAACCAGTTATGAACTGAAGCACATGAGCCAAATGCCATACAATAGTGTTTGTCACATAAACGCCCTCATTTAGCAACAGAATTTCCGCTGAAATGAAATCACTCTTTCATGCTTATTACAATAAAAGTTTGCTGGCCAGATTCTTGTCACCTCCTTCATTATAAACGCATGGCTTGGTGGAAATTGGGGACAGAGTTCCGTTCTATGGATGAGAGATAATGGAACTGCTTGACCTTCTGATTAGAGAACATCCTGAACATCAAGCCTGTAACATGGAATTTTAATATGTTTGGCCCTGATTCTATAATTATGATACAACTGGAATCACAGGACTGTGCAATTATGACATGAATGGGTCACTGGATTTACATTTGGTTTGAATAAAAATCATATCAATAAGTGTAATGCCATGACTAGCATGATAACATCTTCCTTTAAAAAAAAGTAATAATGGAATACCTGTGTATGGTTCAAAACAGGATAAAAAAAAAAAAA
The DNA here is from genome assembly GCA_022985145.1 of Pangasius djambal. NCBI lineage: Eukaryota > Metazoa > Chordata > Actinopteri > Siluriformes > Pangasiidae > Pangasius > Pangasius djambal. Next base: position 3,809,046 of record CM040986.1, on the reverse strand, counting down.
AAGTTTACATGAGCTTTAACAAGGCACATTCAGACCAAAGTGGTTGTAGTTTTGAAACACAAGATATTATCTCACCTTTGTGACAACTGTTTTAAAGAGATTGACTTTAATAATCCTTGAGATGTAACATTACGCCATCCTCGGAATGACACCGTATTTACAGATGGGACAAATTAAAGGATATGGTGTGGGGGCATTTATTTATTTTGCTGGCATAGTTTGGGTCCTCTTCTCCTATCAGAGTGAAGAGTCCCCACAAATCAATAAAAATTTCGTCTGACTGATCACCTTTATCCTATGATGAGACTGGCCTCTTCCAGGACGACTTCACCCCACTCACAGTGCACAAGGGTTCACTGAATGGTTTGTTGAAGATTTACATTTATTGCATTTGGCAGGCACCCTTATCCAGGGCAACTTACATTTATCTCATTTATACAATTGAGTAGTTGAGGGTTAAGGGCCTTCCTCAAGGGCCCAGCAGTGGTAGCTTGGCAGTGCTGGGGATTGAACTCATGACCTTCCAATCAGTAGCCCAATGTCTTAACCACTAAGCTACCACTGCCCTGAAGATGAAAATTCTGCAAATCAAATGCAATGACAGTAAATCAAATGCATTCACAGTCACCAGATCTCAACCTAACTGAACATTTATGGGAGATTTTGGATTATGGGAGTGATGCGTTAGAAAGCACTCTCTACCACCATCATCAAAACAGCTGAGGGGATATCTTTTGGAAGAACGATGCTCCAGTGATTTGTAGAATTGGTGCCAAGGCACACTGAAGCTGTTCTGGCAGCTTGTGGTGTCCCAAGACCTTACTACAGATCTACAGGTCTACATTTCAACCACTAGAATTTTTATCTATATTTCATTCATGAAAATCCCCTTCCCTAGACTGTGACATCCTATAATAACTACAAATTTCATTCAAGACCTGAGACACACTGATATCCAGTGTACTGTTATTTCAGTGCTATTGTTAGGCAGGTTAAAGAAGGAAAAGAAAACCACAAGACTCTGGCCTGCTTGCTTTAATGCAGGTAAGCTAAAGCAGAGAAAACATAACAAGACAATGGAGAGCCTTGTTTGTCAGGAAAGTGACACTCTCGTGCTGGGGCAGGAAGTTCACGTTGCAGTCAAAATGAAGAATCAAAACCCACAAATGGGAGTAGAAACGGGGAACCGCTCACCTGGCTCCGTGATGTCTGATCGTCTCGCCTGTGCTGACATGATAGATGTATGGGCATGCTGAAGTACTCATTACCATAAACCTGCAATAAACAGAGTCAACAGTGCTCAAAAAACAATCCTAATCCTGAAAATACATAGGATCCATACCAGACTAAATGTTTAGTAGTTTTAAAAGCAGTTTCCTGACTGCAAACTCAAAATGCAAAAATTATCAACACAAAATTTCTCTATTTATCTATCTTACAACCAAACCTAAAGACACTGTTATATGTATATACAGCCAGGTCTGGAAGTATTTGGACAATGAGTTTTTGTGATTTTGCCTTTATACACCACCACAATGTATTTGAAATAAAACAATCAAGATGTGATCGAAGTGTAGACTTTCAGCTTTATTTTAAT
>CM040986.1:3767416-3797367 GCA_022985145.1 Pangasius djambal | reverse complement strand
TCACTCTCTCACTCTCTCACTCACTCACACACTCTCTCACTCACTCTTGATCAGAGACCTGTGGTGCAGCAACCACTGTTATAGCACTTGGAGGAACAGCTCAATCTCAAACACTGTGATCACCTTTGCGTTCCATGTCATGTCATCAATTCATTCATAACTCTGGAAGAAATAAAAAAAAAAAAAAAAAAAAAAAAAAAAAAAAAAAAAAAAAAAAAAAAAAAAAAAAAAAAAATTAAAAATATCACCTAACTTTCTAGCTATGTGGAAGAATGTTCTTTCTCTTTGTGACTGAATAGACTGAAGGCCTTCTTACAGCTTTCCTTCTCTCTCACCAATTAATTTGGTCGGACATTAATTACAAATGGATTTAGGAAAAAACGCATTGTCAGGCAAGGCTTAGCTCTTCAGAGACAGCAAGCGGGAGACATTTGTTTACTTCAGACAAAATGCATTGAGCATTGAGACTGAGAAAATCTCATCCGGCTTTTATTTCCTCTTCCTCGCTTTCACACGTCCTGGCTCATTTCATTTCATTAACTTCTCTCTTTGATGAAGTTCTGAGAGCCCCTCGCCCTGCTCTGACACTACATCTGTGGTAGAATGTACCATGGGAAGAGACTGCAATGAGAGACAAATGGAGGACATGCAAATGAGAACGGATGAATTTGATTATTCGAGCTGAACTGTTCCTAATTACTCTGAAATAAAGACCAGCCCATGCTGTAAGGAGTGAGTCAAATACATGCTCTTGGAAAACTATATTTGTGGTGTTGATGTGCATTATATTAGAATCTGTCTTTCAAAAACACAGCAAGAGGGCTATAAAGCATGGCTAAGCAGTGACCATTCTCTCTCTCCCTCACTCTCTTTCTGTCTCTCTCACTCATACACACACACACACACACACACACACAAAGAAATGAGAGAAAGAGTGCAAGCAAGGGGCTGGTTTCATAACCAGCCCCTTGCTTGCACTCTTTCAGGGAAGATCATCAGGGAAGACATCATCATACTCGTACTCTGGGCCTTAGAATGGGTGTGTTTGAGCTTGTGTGTCTGCGTGTGTGAAGCAATCAGATCCTACTGAAATGATGTCACTCTTCTGTTGCTCATTCATTTCTATTGGAGCAGCATGAATTGAGTTGTGACTAGATGAGGCTGAGAAAGTGCAGACACTGCAGAGAGCAGTGATGACAAAATGTTAGCTAACTATAAAGATGTTGAACTCAGATTAGCTTTCCCAAACATTATCCACTTCACGCTCATTAAAACTCGCCATCTACTAAAAAGGACTCAGGGCTTCTGGGTGGGATGTGTGTGAATCAGATGTTTATCGAAAGAAAAAGATTCACCAGAAAGCCAGGAGAAATTCATTTTTGCCCTTTATTTGCTCTTAGTCTCCAGCAACAGTCTACAGTCCAACGCCTGCTTTACTGAGGGAGACAGATGAGGTTCCACACATGTAAAATCACCTGGTCATTCATCACCATAAGGAAAACCAAAATGACTTTCAACACAATAGACACAAATAGATATAAAAATACATTTTTTATTTAAAATGCAGTTGATACAATTAATCACAAGCAGGATCTGAAAAATCAGAGATGAATTGCATACTTCATTGTTTATTAGGGTTGATAAGTTTTAGAAATCAACTATTAGACTCCATGTCCACAACAAGAAGCTGTCTGGAAGAGTTGTGTAAAACCTCACAAAAAGCTGCACCTGAACTTTGATCACTAGAGCCATCTTTTGTAGTCAGATGGGACAGAAATGAAAATAACCTTTCGGCATATTTCACAAAAAAGGGGGGGGGGGGGGGACTGTACGAAGAAACCAAACTCATACACTCTGTGAAGGATCAGTGATTTTTAGCTGCGTCAGGGAAGACATGATGTGAAGACATCATGATGGTATCATGAATTCTGATAAGCACCAGGATATTTCAGCCCAAAACCTGGTTGCATCTGCCAAGAGGTTCAGACTTGGCCATAGATAGAGCTTTCAATGTTTTTGCAATTACGGTCTCAGTCTCTGGATTTGAACCTTATTCGAAACCTGTGGTCTGAACTGAGAAGTCCATATGTGCACACCTGTGAAAATAAAGGAGTTTAAAATCTCCTGCGATTTTCACACACAACTGTCTCTAGATTTTACACAGAATGGTGCGAAAAACAAAAAACATCCTGTGTGCTATCTGCAGGCTGAAACACCTTGTTGATGAGAGAGATCAGCGAAGAATGACCAGACAGGAAGTCTATAGTAGCTCAAATAAGCACTCTTTACAACCGCGGTGTGCAGAACAGCATCTCAGAAGGCACGACACATCAAACATTGAGGTGGATAAGCTACAACAGCAGAGGACCATATCGGGTTCTACTTCTGTCAGCCAAGAACAAGAATCTGATGCTATCATGGGCACAGAAGACAAAAAGACCAGGTGATATTTTTTTTCTAATCTTTCAATTCAGTGAGTCTGTGCCCATGATAGCCTCCGATTCCTGCTCTTGGCTGACAGGAGTGGAACGCATTGTGGACTTCTGCTGTCGTAGCCCATCCACCTAAAGGTTCAATGTTTTGTGCATGCTGAGATGCTTTTCTGCTCACCATGGTTGTAAGGTGTGATTATACTGTATGAGTTACTATATCTTTCCTGGCAGCTCGAACCAATCTGGCCATTCTCCTCTGACCTCTCTAATCAACAAGACATTTCCACCCACAGAACTGTTGCTCACTCAATGTTTTTTGTTTTTCACATCACTCTATATAAACTCTAGAGAATGTTGTGTGTGAAATTTCCAGGAGATCAGCAGTTCATGAAACACTGAAACCAGCCCATCTGGTACCAACATCCATGCCACGTTTAAAGTCACTGAGATCACACCTTTTCCCCATTCTGCTGTTTGATGTGAACATTAACTGAAGCTCTAGACCTGTATCTGCATGAGTTTTTACACTGTGCTGCTGCCACATGATTGGCTGATTGGATAACTGCATAAATGAGCAGTATGCGGGTTTTCCTATTAAAGTGGAGGGTGAGTGTATATAGCAGTTGTAATCGTATCTTTCTAATCCCAGAGTTGTGATGCACGCACGTGTGTGTGTGTGTGTGTGTGTGTGTGTGTGTGTGTGTGTGTGTGTGTGTGTGTGTGTGTGTGTGTGTGTGGTATGGTGCTCCTGTGCCCGTGTAGCCATCTGGACCTCTGTGTAGTCAACCGCCTCATGTTTGAGAAGACGTGACTGCTCAGATCAAGGCAAACAAACAGAAGCCAGATGGAGAGAAGGTGTGGAGAGAAAGAGAGAGAGAAAGAGAGAGAGACTGAGAAAGACAGAGTGAGTGTGTGTCTCTTATTCCACCCTCACCAGTATGAAGAACTAGCAGTGCGACATTCCTAACTGCTGCCATCAAGTGCTATGTGTTTAACAAGTTTGAAAGGCGGTGACAGGAAACACTCTCTAGACAGCTTCATCTTTCCAGTGAATTAAAATGTGCAGTGTGTCTGTGTGTGTCCAGTGAAATGTGGTTTTGGACAGAGAGAAGCTTGGGATTTGGGAGGTCAAGAGCATGGGCTTCGTCACTGTGACCAAGATGATGCAGTGAGAGACGTTATTTTGTACGTAGATCCAAAGTGACAGACTGCATTTCATCAGCTCCTGTAAAAAAGATGAAAAAAAAGAGATGAAAAATAAGCACAATATCTGTTTCCACTGTATGCATGTACCAACATTCTCATTTTAGTCCCCACTGTGAGGGAAAATTCAGATGTTTGAGGAACAGAAGGAAAATTCTAAGAACCATTGTATGGAACAATGTATAAAATGACTTAAGTGTCATTTGGTGCTATTCATTACAAAATGATTCTTTACTGGAGTTTCTGAGGCATTATGTAAGGAATGGGTGTGCTGTTATAGGAAAATAATCAACAATCAAGGAATTATCCGCACAGTTATAATGAATTATAAATACAAGCTTCATGAAAATTCCCTTTTATCCCCAAGAATAAGATTAAAGTCAGATTTAAGGTTATACAGTAATTAAGGTGAAATAGTAATAGAGTAAGGATTCAAATTTTGCCAATTTTTTTCCTCCACAGAAAAATGATCATCTACACACTTGCTATATATAAAAAATCCCAACAATCCTGCTCTGGATTAGGCTGCACAGTGTCACGTTCACTTTTATCATGCTAAGTGCAACCTTTACAAGTACACTGAGCTCAGTTAGCACAGAAGGACAAGTATGATGAAAAAGAAGATACGGCAGTTCCTCTGCCATTACTGTACTACAATCTTCACTCTCACAGTTCTCATCTTCACTCTCTCGCTCTCTTGCTTTCTCTGTTTTTTCCCCCCAGTGAGTGCAAACTTGCTAAGCCATCCAAGCTATGACATCATGGCTAGCCGGCCTTATTTTCGATGTTGCCCCAGCGACGCCTCTATCAGCAACGAGACGGCAGCGACGCTACAGATGAAAGGATGGATTAGTGTGTCTGCGAAATGAGACAAGAGTCGGCTTTCCTTTCTTTTGCTGGCTCCTGCACTCATTTTTTTTTCTGCTAAAACTTGGGGAATTTTGCCTCTCCACCTCATTCCCTCTCTTTCTCCATCTGCAGTTGGCGCTTTGTCAACAGGCTCATCCATCTCGCAGTCTTTACCGCTCCATCTTTCTGTCCTTATGCTTCTTCACTAAAGCACAGTCCTGTAAATAAGTCCATTCATCACTGTATGACTTTACACAGAGTTCTTTGCCCCTCGGCGATTCTGGAGATCTTGGTACGGTTTAATTCTGACCCAACTTTCACATACCTACATTTTTTTAAAATCCCATTTTCTCCCAAATTGGTCGTTTGCCAGTTCCTACCCACCAGCCCACTCTCCCCTGTCTCATGACAGCTAGGGTGAAGGCCAACACATGCTTCCTCCAAGACACATGAAGCCACGTCAAGCCTTTCGAACGGCTGCTCATGCTGTGTCACAGAGCAGCTGAATATACTCTGAGGAAAGTGCTAACTGCCACTTGTTAAAATGCTTTGATTAGCCATCAAAAAGATGTGTGATTATACACACTCAATAGTCAGCTTATTAGATACACCTACCTAATGTAACTACACTCACTAGCCATGCCGTTTAAGTCCATGTAGGTCAGGTGGATAGTTAGTGACTGTAGCTCATATGCTTTCAGTCCCCTCTATTTGGGATTACTACCACTGACCAGATATCATTTGGCTGGTGGACTAGCTGAACACAGCAGTGGCAATGACATGGCAGTGTGTGTGGAGCTGGTACAAGTGAATCAGTTGGAGCAATGTAAGTGTCACTGCTGTACCAACAATGGTCCACCAAAATAATATCCTGTGGTGCCCCTTTCTATTGCTGGAGAGGTAGGGTCTAAAAGAACCGGTGTAAAAACAGAAAATAACCCAGAGGGAGTAAAGACATTTCACGAAGAAGAGAGGGCAACAGGGAGTTTAAATAAAGAGATGGAAACAGGAACATGAGCATGTAATAATGATCAGGCCCATATACACCTCTGTCACAAAATCAGTCTTCACCCATCTGTCTATTCACACCTGTAACACACCTCTAATAAGTCCAGCACAATGCAGTAACAGCAATGTTCTTTAATGGCAAGATTAGGGATCTAACAATGAAAACTCTCCTGGTGTAGATGTCATCCTAGATGTTGGAGAGTAGTATTACTGTCGAATCCGTTTTGCTATTCGCTTTGGAGACATGTAGAAAGTTCATGAATGAGTTCAGAACAGCTCATCCGTCTCTACTGGCAAACCACAGAACAACATAAATCCCTCAATTTATTTTAGTATACTAATCTTCTCTTGGAGAGGCAAGAGAACTGTGTTGGTATTTGTGGAGAGGTGATCATCTGGGTTAGATCTTACCTGACAGACTGTCACCAATTTGTAAGGGAAATTTTCTAACCGAAAAATATTTTATTGTGCTTACTAAACAGAAAATGTGTCATTTACAGGTATTAAACATTGTATAAAGATAGACGGCGTTTCTAAGTACATTTTATATATGTTTTATGAAATATTTTGATATTTTACCACATGGTAACCATTTTGTTTCTGTGTATATTTTACAATTTAAACCGATAACAAAAACTCAGTTTCTTTTACACTGTTTCTTTGGTCATGTCGTAAGCTTTAAAGCAAGGACTGAGGAGAAAGTGAGGGGAAGAACATACTAACCTGCATACGTATGTTGCTTTTAATGTAGTTAACTTTCAACAAGATTTTCTCTAATTAACAAAATGTGTACTTCCCCTGCATGCCATAGCCCGGTGACGTACACATGATTAAGCATGTATGCCACCATCCATAACCAGGTACGAACAGCCACATGAAACATACACTCATTCTAAAATGTACTAAACTGATATTCTCAAGGGCACATCTGTTGTACCTTTATCTTTTACCTGGAAAGGTGCATGTATGATACTTTAGTCTTAAAGTTTACTAAAGGCACAACAGGGGTTTGTAAGGTCCACTTATGTACCTATTTGCAGTACATTCACATTTCCAGATGAAATACACTAAATGTAACTAAAGGGTACCTGGCCAGCATCAAGGAAAGCTATAGTTTAGTACCTTTTTCTAAGAGTGTAAGAAAAAGACAATATATTTGTAAAACCTCCCACCATCCTTATCTAATAGTATCACATGGGAAGGCAACTGTCCCCGCACATACAGATCACTCATTCACAGCTCATACCACTTACCAAACCAGTTAACTCCCGTCATGGCAAACAACTGGTAATAAACTATATTAATGGATTGTAATATTAAATCTGAAAGATTTTCAGTAATACTTGTACTTGTGTAACTGCACTGGGTTTGGCTCTGTTAACTCTTTCTTTTTTGACCGTTCTAATAATGCAATGTTTTAAACTCTGTAAGCTATTTTCTTTTTACTGGATATGTTTGCATTCTGCTGTTAATGCTGCATTAAGAACCAATCAGCAAACAAAGACCTTGGTGTTTTACAATGGCCATACTGCGTAAAGATGATACCACATGCATACCAGGAACACTGCACAAGACCTGCCATTTTGGAGATGCTCTGATCCAGTCGTCTAGCCATCACAATTTGGCCCTTGTCAAAGTCTCTCAGATCCTTACACTTGCCCATTTTTCCTGCTTCCAACACATCAACTTCAAGAACTGACTGTTCACATGCTGCTTAATATATCCCACCCCTTGACAGGTGCCATTGTAATGAGATAATTATGTTATGGCTGATCGGTGCATATATGATGAATATGGAGACCAGTAGACCCAAACAATGCCACCAAAATGTAAATAAATAAATAAATAAATAAATAAGCCCCTTATTCCCCCTACAGCATAATAGAGCCAGGGGTTTTCTTTAATATGTCTCCTGTCTGTATATGTACTTGGTTTCCACTAGCTTTTGCTCGTTAGTGCTGTTTACAGTATGTGGTTTTGGTGTCAGGCATTCCTTTAAAACCACTTGCTTAAAAAAACTACTTTAAAATGAATACTTGACACTGAAGGCACAACCATATTTCTCTATATCTCTCAAAACCCATACTCTTCTGCTGGTTTCATCTCTCTGATTAAGTGCAGAGCTGTTGGTCCAAAGCCCTGCATGTGGCCATAATAGGAGCTGGTCCTTAACATCAGAGTGCCAGGCTGCAGGAGAAAGTTTTACTTTACTCCTGGCATGTGCTGCTCTGATAACGGATGGAAATGCTTCAGCAAAGCCTAGGTTCTATGTCAGATAAAGTAGGATAATGTAGTGTTTGGAGAGCTTGAATGTGTGTAGACCAAGATGGTAATGACAATATAGTCAAAGTGTTTTATTTTTCATTTGCACAGTTGACCCATGGAAAACTGCACACTGAAATTCTTATGGTAGTTCCACTGACGAACACTGGATATATATTTAAATATACTCTGACCTCTCTCTAGGCAGTTTCATCAGAATCCGAGATAAGGCCTACAGTGATGGTGTGTTCTGCAAATTTAAGGATACTATTTGAGCTTTGTTGTGCTACACGGTCATGTGTAAACAAGGAGTACAGAAGGAGGCTGAGCATGCAGCCTTGGGGAGCTCCTGTGCTGAGGGTGAGAGAGGAGGATGTGAGGCTGCCAATTCAGACCACCTGTGTCCTACTCGTCAGAAAGTCCAGGATCCAGTTGCACAGATAGCAGTCCAGACCCAGGTCCTGCAGCTTGGTGACGAACTTGACAGGAATTATCGTATTAAATGTTGAACTGTAGTCGATGAACAGCATTCTCACATAGTTGTTCTCCCCCCCCATGGCCATGTGCAGTGCCAGGGTCATGGGGTCATCGGTGGACCTGTTGGCATGGTATGCAAATTGCAGGGGGTCCAATGAGGTAGGACGGGAGGAGCAAATGAAGTGTTTGACCACACTCAAAGAGTTTAGTGCCACGGGGCGGTAGTCATTCCAGCAGGAGATGGATTTCTTGGGACTGGGACAATGGTGGTCTTCCTAAAGCAAGTGGGGATCACAAACAGATCAAGGACATATCTGGACCTCTTGTAGGCCATTGCATCACCAGAGTTGCAGGCATCAGTGTGTTCTCTCAGTTTGGGTCAAACCTCTCCATTAACCCAGGGCATTTGGTTGGGAAATGCAGTCAGAGGTTTTTGGAAGGATCTCGTCTGTGCACTTACTAATGTAGCTAAAGACAGAATTCGCATAGAATTCTGGGAGAACTTTTAGGGAGAACTTTCTTCATGTTCACCCTGTTGAAGTCTCCAACAACAAAGATGGCAGCCTCAGGATATAAATTCTCCAGTCTGTTTATTGTGTTGTAGAGACAGTCCAGTATATGTGCTTTGTCTGTTTTAGGTGGGATGTAAGCAGGGGTTAGAGTGACCAAGCTGAATTTCCTGGGGAGGTAGAAGGGAAAAGTTCCTGGTTTGGAGAACAGTCATTTGCTAAACAACAGTGTCCATGCCCCAGCGAATGTTGACCAACAAAAATATTCCCTACCTCTACTTTTCCTGAAATTTTGATGTTTGGTCCTTGTGATAGACTTTAAATCCCAGTGGTGTAACAGCTGAGATGTTGGCTAGTACAGTGCTGGGGAGAGAAAGGCAGGAATGGCTCCTTCACATTCAGCACAGAAAGCCGGCATGCGTACCTCTCTTGGTTCTTTTTTTCTGGACTGTTTGTAAAAGCTTTTTCTGAGTTTCAATTCGTGCATTAATTATATTTAGGTTATCATAGCATTGATAAAGTTACTGTACATACTTTGCTGATTGTTTTCATTGTAATCACAGACTAACTTCTAAACTTGGATTGAAAAAACAGCTTCTTTTTTAGATAGAAATATAACTGCTAATTCTAACATGAAAGAATATGAAATAAGAAAATAGGAAGGGACATTTTAAATTTATTCTTTAATCAGAGTGGTCAGGGTGTCAGTCTGCTAACTGTGTATATTTTTTAAATTTCCTCAAATTATTGATTTACCTGTGACTGTGAAGGATAGATACGACGCTGCCTTTAAACGGAGCCAAAATAATGGGCCTAATTTAAATATTAATTATGTGTAAATGTTTGTATAAGTCAAACCGAACTAAACTTTTCTGACTGATTTACAAAAGTTTCTTTGTACTGGCATGCGTATGTTGTTCATCCATAAAGTGTAAAGCACTTTCCCGACACAGCTCATTTACATGTAGTGATGCCCACAAAACTCCATAAAAATTCAAGTGCACAGACAGCTGAGGGCACGAAATGAACAATCAGGGTAAAGGCTGAAAGGAAGAAGTGAAGGTTTTTTGACTCAATTCTATGCCAATAAAAGTATTTAATAATATACATAATATTAATAAAAAGCAAGCGCTAAATCTTCCATCAGCTGAGGCATTTGTTTGATCGGCCTGTCCTCCACTTTTATGGCACCATGTCTTTTGTCATAATCGAATGATTAGTTTCATTTGTCTTAATTTACAGGCTTGTGTTTGAGTGTATTCTTTAATTAATGGCAATAATATAGAAGGACTGGGTTTTACACAATATTCTTGATGGTACTCCATAGTACTCCATAGTCCCTGACCTAGTGAACTAGCACGATGATGTGTTTTTGACTCCAAAACGCTTCTATAAGTTGATCTGGATAAGAGAGTCTGCTAAATGTTGTAAACTTAATAAAAAAAATAAGCCATTTAAATTCGACAGTATATTCCAGATGTAAAAGTACAGTAATCCATGCAAATTATATGATTTGAAGTCGATCGAGGTTTACCTTAGATTATCTCCATATGTGTAAATTTACACACATTCAAGAGCATGAGTAGGATATAAATTTTTTTTTTTCTGAATTTATGGGACTTCCATGCAATACCAGATTTCTTGTGTAAATGATTTAGGACAAAAATCTGTTCGTATCCAGCTGGATAAATGAGGCCCAATGTCTTTTCGAAGACAGTTTTGACTTAGGGTACTTTCACACATTGATTTAGTAACTAACTAGCCTAGCTTGGTAATTTGATAAGATTTATTATTGTCAGTAATCCATTGTCAGTAATGCACTGGTGTCCCACTCAAGGTGTATTCCCGCCTCATGCTTAGTGTTCCTGACATAGACTCTGGATCCACCACAACTCTGACCAGCACACAGCGCTTACTGAAGATGAATACCTGAATTATCAGTAATGCAGAGGATATAATGACTGGTATAACTCTAGTGATGAGGAGGTTGATTACCTTCACTGTGGATTTAAAGGCAGAAAATCAAGAGAACTTGAGCTGCTTGTGCTATTTGACTGTATGCAGTCACAGTTAGTGGGACTTCCCATCACATACCAGTGAATGTCCCCAAAACAGACACATTATTATTAGGGTCCAAGCACAAAGGGTGCACCACACAAACATGAAGAGTGCCATAATCCTCCTGCACACCATGCAACATGGCCTAAAGTTGTCCATTCGACGATGGAGTACAACCACATGCACATGCCAATAGCACGTCAACTAGCAACACAAAGCAAGGCTTATAAACCAAATCTTTTTATACTCCTCTTAGGAGTTTCATATTCATACCAAATTTGGTCAGCATTAAGAAAACATATCTGTGATGCAAAATTGTGAAGAAACGTCTGATATCAAGCGGTGTTGCCGTGGTGAGGCAATAAATTAATATGTGATGATGCGCAAATAGGAAGTGTGGCATTATTTCACTGTATGTCATGCGTTAAACCCATAATCAAAGTGTTGAGCCTAATCATTAACAGTCCACATAAACAGATTCATACACCTTCAGGAAGTGTTGTGTAATTAGACTGTACACCATGTGATGTGGCTCAGTGTACACATGTATGGCCACTGATGCAAAATAATAACATCCACATGTCAACACTTGCTTTATGAAGCACGCACTGCTGCACCCTTGGTGCTTGGGTCCACCAATCACTGCTTGCAGCTATATTTTTAGCTACATTACAATACTGGAATATTGGTAGTAAAGTATTTTTTTATTCAACATTTCTTAAATCATCTTATATTGTATCACTAACTAGACAGACATTCTGTCCTCCATGTTGGTTTTTTTTCACTTGCCCTCCAACTTGCTACCTGAATTCATTTAGGAACATAATTCACACCACTACTAGCACATGCCATGTAGATGTAGGTAAATTGTGGGGAAATATATAAAATATTTCATAGTTATGATGCACATGATCATAACTCGTTAATTATTAGAATACGATTTCTCATGACGATGCGCATCAACATAGTTTTATAACTTTGGTGGTGAGCGTTTGAGATTCTTTCATACTGCTCAATCTCTAAGCATTTTTTTGACTATCCCTCTCCTCCTAGAAGGTCCATGTGGCATATAATTGGAGAAATGAGTGAATTCCTCCTTGAAAACTTTCTGTGCAAGTGGTGCAAAGAGAAGTGAACAGGAAGAGTGATTCTCTGCTCACGTTCAGTGGAGTAGAGAAGGATGGAGGAAGCAGTAGGGGAGGAACGAGTGTCTCCCAGGGAGTCTTACACAATTAGTAACCATTCCACACATCTGGAAACAGGACGCAAGGGGATTATCTCCATCGTTGCAAGCCAACCACATGCATTTTCCACACATACAGACATGTACAAGCACACACAAACACACATTAACTAGAACATGCCCACATACAGACAAATAGTGCATGCATAACTTTAACTTTGCATAACTTTACGATATGAACGTTTTGGTCTACATTACTTTTAATTCAAATTAATTAAATGTGGCCATTTCTACTAAGAGTCTAATGTTTCCCCTTGACTCTGTGTGTTCTGATGCAAAAGTCTGAAATCCAAAATAACACAATGTCATGAATGTACAACAGCATCGTGTTTAATAACAACTAGCAAGTCACCGGAGAAACCAAGGGAAAATTAAAGGACAAAACGAAAAAAAAAATGGAAAGTCAAACGTGTAGAGTGAAAAAAAACGACTGGACTGACGCATTAGCAGCTGCACGGCTCAGCAATCGCACCTCAATCAACGCTATTTATAATGGAACGCAGCAGACAGAATATATGACAAAGTGTAAAAGAGAGTACTTGTATGAAGCTTCCTGAAACAAATGTTGTGTTTCCATCGGTGGTATCCATCTCACAACACGACTGTAACTTTCACCCATGCTTTGGAGCCACAAGGCAGAATGTTTCATATGATTACGCAACCTGATCTCAGGGTCTCACAGTCGTCTGCTTACTCACCCCAAAAAAAACAGAGGCTCTGATGACTGCAGACTGATGAAACTTTCCCTGCGGAACAGTGTGCGCGCACGCACGTGTGTGTGTGTGTGTGTGTAGCTGGATCTGGACAAACCCCATTCTCAGTATGCATGTAAATGAGTGGATTGAGTTCCAGGGCCAGAGGTTTTTTGGAGCGCTGTGTCAATAATTCATCTCTGACCACAAACCCTGCTCCTCTCACTGTCTGTTTAAGAAAGATCTTTCATTTTAGACCATATTAACAAACAAATGTGTGTGAACAGGCACACGTGTGTATGCACAAACACAGACAGAGAAGGCCTAAACACACACTTTAATCAATAAACACATGCACAGACTCTCCCTCGCGTTCAGGCTCTGCCTCATAGATGCACATCTGCAACACATCTGAGGTACAAGGGAAAGTCGCTCGCATTGAGTAAGTCTCAGATTTTCCCTTTTCTGTATCAATTCATATGATTCTATTTACTTTGATGAAGATTACACAGTTTAGAAGATTAAGATGTGCTATGTGAACATATGGTAGCTTTTAAAATCCAAATGCCTTTTTTTTATTATTATTAGTTGTAGTAATGGTAGTAACAGTAGGAATAGTAATAGTAGTAGTAGTAGTAATAGTAGTAATAGTAATAATGCTTGTGGTAGTAGTAATAGTAAGAGTAGTAGTAGTAGCAGCAACTTTTACACTGAACTATTCAAGACATAAAACCATACTACAGTGGCCAATGACCTTGCAGGACCATTGCTGACATCACAACCCTGATGGTCAGTGTTAGTAAATTCAGAGGAACACTGAACAAGCTGGCAAACCCCTCTGTCATTCTTCAAACCCCGCTCTGCACATCTGGCTGTGTTGGCCTTATTTATCTCATCAGACTGGTGTAGGATCAATGAAATGTGACCGACCTCCACCTCTACTGAAAAAAAAGGGGCTTTGCTTCCAGCTGTGCTTTTAGTTTGGATAGTATCCCTCACAGTTTCTGGGTCCAGGTGAGAGTGTTTGTTTAATCAAATTAGAGAGAAAATGAATATTTAATGTGATGGAGGTTACAGAGGGTCAGTGCTTGGTTTAATGTGTCCTGGCCCTAAGTTCCCAAAGGCATAGCCTATGGAAATACGGGTACACTATGTAGACACAAGCACAGTGGAAGTGGCCATGGCGAAAGGAAAAGGCTTGTACAGGGGCCCAGAACACAGGAGAATAAATCCCGGAAAGACACAGTTGTCAGTTTCAGTTCACTGGTTAAGGCTCTGTGTAATTGTCCAGCATGATGTGAATTCAAATCCCAGCACTGACTCTTCTGCCATATTTTTGAGTGATAACTTGTACTAGCATACACTGATGTAAAATTGCAGAGCTCCTGCGCACAATGCGTAAAGGTTGGCAGGTCTAGTAATACAATATAATCAGCATAAACCTCACTGGATACCATGGCAATGTAATATCATGGAGGGACGATAATATTGCTATAGTGCACAAGCCTGGGCTTCATCGAAAATATATATCCTCATGCTTCTACAAATCAGACCAGGTCTATGAATATTACCTGAGCTAAAGCCCTGTTAGAGAGGAGATAGTACAAGTTAGTACAGCAACAAAAACAATAAAAAAATTTATTTAGTGCTCACTGAAGTGGTAGGTCTTATTCTTAGTATTCGGTCTTCGGTGACTCAGCTGTTCAGACAACCAGGGAACGTTCATTCCACCACCTGGGTGCCAGAGAAGTCTTGTTGCTTGTCATTTTCAAAAAGTGTTTCAGATGCTCAATACTAAGTAACGAACATTTTATAACTACTATATAAGTTATTTCTAATAGAATACAGCGGAACTAAGGTCTTATAAGGAGAACATGCATACATGCAAACGTGCTATTTGCATTAAACATTGTTAGAAAAGCATGCGTTATTCCACCAGCATGTGGAATAATCTTCATATCAGACTAAAAGGTCAACTTATTCACCTTGATGACATTTACATTTAATGTGACCAAAGCGACCAGGACGTGATGCAGAGCATCCACAAGCAGCTGCTCAATGGGCCAACAGACCTGAACTCACAAACTTTCAGTCACTCACACTCCGTCACTGCTCAGCTACTCACTGTGCATTATAATCTTTAAATCCTGCAATATCCAAAGATACCTTGCTAACTAATGGATAAAACACATCGGGGTGTGCTTTTATAGAAAAATAATCGATGATGGGGTGGTGTGACACATTTAAAGTTACATTTAAAAGCCTGACACAAGTTAGATTTAATGTTATGAAACATCCACAAAACAAGTTAGCTCCTGTTATTGCTTACATTATGACAACTATAAATAGTCATTCCGTCACCAGCCCCTACTTTTCTCTCTCTTGAAGCTGAAATCTTGAAATTTTATGTTACCCAGAAACCGCAACATCTTCTGTCCTGAAGACTTTCCTGTGTCTGAAAACTTTAGCTTTACCTCTGACTGTCACAAAGCACTGACACTGGAGACTCCTTCCAAAAATGCTTAATAATCATCTCACAGAAAACCTCACCAACACAACTATCAGAGCTGCTTTTATATAACCACGGAGCTGGTTTGTATAAGATAATGTGCCTGCGTATGGTAATGTGTGTAAGGACGAGACAGAAATAAGGCCTATTTTTCAATCACACAAAATAAGACCACTGAAATTACACAAACCACAAACACACCCACACTCACACAGAGCTCCATTTTATTTGGCCACAAAGTGATGCTTGATAGACACTGACTGGCAGCTTAATGGTTTACCATGCCTGTTATGTACCAATACAGCTTACATCACGGTCTGAACACACGATCGTCAACACACACTCTCACACACACGCACACTCATTCTGGCCTATCATGTCTGTGTTACACAATTTCACTGGCAGGAGCTATGAAACTCATCTGAGCTCTCAGTCAACATGTGTCTGAGCAGAATATGCATTACTGCATATCATTCTCATGAAACTGAAAGAATGAAGAGAGACAGAGAGAGAGTTAGACAGACAGAGAGAGAGAGAGAGAGAGAGATGTAGGAGTGGAAAAAAATCTGTCCAAAACTCCACCGCAGTGCAAGTGATTCTCATCAGCAGCATCCTCCCCTACACCCACTCATGTCAAAGCCCTCTCTTGTGGCGTCTGAGCTGCCATTTTCATCACTCCTGTTCCCTTTGTAATGCACCAAATTGTTTTGCCAGGATGCTTTGTTTACTGTTGGCGTCTACACCTCGTTTGGAAGCCAAGGCTCTCAGCAGTTACAATTCCTAACCATTTCCTAATCACCAGCTCTCTGTCTTCCCTCCTGCTTGTTTCAATCTTTCCTTTCCACTTTGCTACAGCCCAAGCAGTTCCTTAAATCTGACTTACCTTTACATGAAAAAGAACATACGGGAGGATTAACAAAAGATCAGTGTTCGTAGGAATGACTCTTGGGAGGTCCACTTAAAAAAAACAACAACAACAAAAAAAACAAGATAAACTACCATGCCCTCCTATATCAATGCCTCCTCTCTTTTTTAATAAACAATGCACAGGATAACACTAATCAAGCCCCAAAATAGTAACCAATGATAACTGGAAAATAACGTTAATTTTTCATTTAAATATCACATTAGCTACACGCACGAACATGATTTAGCAATTGAAATTAGGGTGAAAAAAAAGTCTAGTGTTCATGTACATGCTGCAGTTCTATAGGACTATAGGAATATAGGTTTAAGGCTACAGAATAAGCTATTTATTTTTTAGGCCAAAATTTATCAGGTGATATTTTAAAAAAACAACAACTTTTAATCAGTGTTAACAATTTCTTAACAATTAATAAGGTAGGCTAAAGTAGGTCCTACTTGTTTTTGAGGTTTGGACTGAACGCATCCAATTTAGCTGGTCAATCAAATAGGTTAATGACTATAAGAAGTTTAGGTTAAGAACTTATCTTTGATAATGAAGGAGTTATAAGTTCCATCTCTGGCACAGACCCCACTCCCCACCTTGAGAAGCACTGTTTTAGACAGTTTGGGTTGCACTTCTTCACACTGTCCATTCTATGCATGACAACCCTATCATGTGTCGAACTGTCTAACTAATTATTTGGACACGGCAACAGGAATAACAAGATCATTTTACGAGTTTTCTTACAGATGTGAACATAAAAAAAAAATCATGTGTAAAACTAGTTATAAAGAGGGATGTCTGTCTTCTTCCTCTGTAAATTCACTCCATATCCATATCTCTTTCCTCCTCCAGTACTGCGGCCCTGTGAAACTGTTCAGGCTATTTTCCAGCCAAGAAAGAGTTCACACTCGTCTGTCATTATGAAGAGTACTGACTGCTAATCACCAGATACTAGCACAGCTAATGTAGATGGTGTAGAGGTGAAGTGGGAGTGTATATACAGCACTGTATTTGGGAATTAATAGCCTAGTCCTGGTCTGTTGCTTTATTTCATTAAAATGCAGTTTAGACATTAGCATTGTGCCATGCTAAACTTTGCTTTTGAAAGAAAAGAAAAGAGCAAGCTTGTTTGAAATACTGCTTAATAATTAGCTAGCTAATTAGCAAAGCATTACAGGCCGGTTAGTTAATTAGCAATTAGCCAAGTTCTTACTAGCTAGTTGCTAATTACCTGATGTAAGTTTACCTAGCGTTCGTTCTGGTCTGGAAAAATAATGTAGTGTTACTGGAAAAGAATGTAAATTCTTTAAGGAATGAAATTAATACTTGCTTTAAAAATGTTCAGGTCGGAATGACGAAAAATGACTGCATGTCTTACTCTCTCAGCATCTACCACATTTCACTGCAACAAAAATCACAAAGATTCTCTGACTCCCAACCTAAACCTTCAGTCTTACGGGAGGTCCTGGATCCTCAACTTGGACCTTATTTCAAAGTACACAGAAGGCAAAACCCCTCGAGTAAAAATGGTCCAGGTACACACACACACAGATCTTCTGTTCACTGGAGTAAATGCAGAGTGTGAAAGAGAAAACAGAAGGAGATATGGAGATGAAACTAATTATAATTATAATTAATCCTTTAAAAATCCTTTAAAAATCATTTGTCCAAATCTGACAGAGCTCTTAACATGGCTCTGATTAACCATTACAGATTCCCCATCTAACCCTCCAAAATGAGCAGTCATCTTGTTATTCCCATCCTGTCTGGATTTTTTCCTTACTTTTTTTCCCTAAACCCCAACATGAGGCTGCATTTCCTCTCTGAGGCAGCTTCTGTCTCAGTACCAGCTCTAATTTCATCCATTTTCCACACAATAATGGTATAGTAACAAGGCTCAATCCAATTCTCACTGTGTACCTATGAAGGAGCAGAAAAGACGTCAGCATCAATGAGGTGCAAGGGCGTGGTGCTCTGGGCTTTTCCTGCCGACTACACCAAAAAGACAGAAGAAACCCAGCGAGAGAAAACAGAAGTGGAAAAAAAAAATCTTTCCACTGGCTGAGAGAAAGGCAAGGGGCACTAAGTAGCAGGTGACTGTTTTTATGGTGCTTTAGAGTAATAAGTATTCCATGACACAAGAACCAAGGATAAAATGTGTAAAAAGAACAAAAAAAAAACAAAAAAAACCCTGCAGTCTATTTACATCAATTCCAGTCAATAATAAAGATTTCATATTGTAACTGCACTCTAGGGCATCATCATGGAGCTGTGAGTAAGGAGCTGTACGTTAGAGGAGCTGCGATCGTAAGCGCAGGAATCAGAAAAGGATGAACACTGATTCAAGATCCATGGCAAGGTAAAAAATACTGAACTCTAAATAGTAATCTAGCCATAGTAATCTAATCCTTCTGCTCAGATTGCACAGTCATAGTGGTTATTTTCTGCACCCGGATTAAAACAGGCCTCGAGAAATGCCAACAGGTTTGCCACGTTATAGACGCGGCCTGCAATATAAATAGCAGCAAATCATCAATAGTAATCATCATCAGTCTGCAGCATGTGAAGCGAAAAATGAAAAACGCGTGTGCATACGTCTGCCAGGGCATCTCACCGGGGGTACAATTAGATGACAGCATGGGATGCTGGGAAGACTGGAGTGGGTGGGTTAGTAATGATGGAACAATGGCAGGAGGAAGGATTGAAAGGAACAGGAAAAAGAGGGAGCTCTAGTTAACAGCACTGGCATGGATCATGGCTGAAAACGAATTGAAGACAGGAGAATGAGTGACCCAGGCCACAGGACGGCTACTGCGCCTCCTGGAAAGAATAAAGTGTGTGTGGGTGTTCAGCTCTGCGTAAATGGTGCTGATAGTCAGGAGCGCGAGAGGTAAACTGTATTATAGACAGCGTGGACTAAAGACGGGTGCAGCCCAAAGTGGTTAATTATTCATGTACCATTTTTTTCTCCCCTTGAGATTACATTTCAGTTTGCTGATGGCAGTGTGACATGGAGACAGACGGAGCGGGTGGGTAAATAATGACACAAGCAACGTCTCTAACGGCTAATATGCAAACTGTTTTTATTTTGACCAAAGTACTTCCACATTTAGTTTTGCATGGCACTAAACCCCTAACAGCATGTTCCGCCCATGTCTACTGTGCCATGTCTGCTGGTTTCTCTGTTTGTCATTTTGTCTGATTATTTATTCTCTGCATTTCAGTTTCCATTTTAAGGATGCAGTGGTACCTCAGTGGTTAAGGCTCTGAGCTGGTGATGGGAAGGTATCGGGTTAAAGTGAAATGACTGCCAGAATAGCATCAAGTGCTTAGGTTACACTGTATCCTGTCTCAGTTGCCTTAAATAGAAACATTGGCCAGAATGAGTAAATGTACTTTTACATATTCTACAAAAACCACCTAGTCCAAAACAGTTTTTTAAATTTTACTGTATTTAATAATAATAAATTTGCTTTATTGTTGCTGTTATAACTTTGTAAGAGAAATAGAGCCAGTTTAGAAATAGCAGAGAGCTAAAACACTCTCTTTCAAAAAAAAAAGAAAATTTATTTTCCTGCAGACACGGGACACTGACCCTAACCGTTTCTAATGTTTCATTGGCGTTGGCTCCTGTAGAGTTATACAGCAGTGTAATAATAATAATAATAATAATAATAATAATAATAATCACCCTCATCATCAAAACATTTTATAGTGGATATTATGGCCTATTATGGAGTTTAAGGGTGAGATAAGAAAAACATATTCCTGCCTCAGCAAGGACACGAGCTGCTGCATTCTGAATGAACGCTGCATCGGATTAGGGACGAGCGTAGTGCTAACCACAGCAGAACCTGCCTGGTGGTTTATTATTGTCAAAAAAAATAAATAAACAGGCAAATTTAAACCACATACAGTACTTTCTAAAACTAAATAATGCTTTCACGGCCAACCGCTCTTATTCCGCTGAATGCCGTGTTAGCTTGGTGACAGTAAACGCTCTTTACGAACACCTTGCCAGTCTGGTGACCAGCTAAAGCATCGGATCTCATGTTTGTTGGTGTCTTCATTGGTAGCTTGGATGGCAGCTAGATTCTTGCAAGCAGCCTTTATTGACCGAAAGAATGCTTATACACATACAAGTAGGCATTATTTTTTTTTTTAGGTCTAGCTAGATAACTGTCACTACCTTCTTTAGTGAAATTTAGCTAGCTAGTTAGCAGCTTAGCTGATTTTTAGCACCGCTAAATTGCCTGATTTTGAAGAAAGAAAAAAAAAAAAAAGCCTTTTGCTGCTCTTACTTGTGAAGAGAGACTGAGAATTAAACAGGAGGCCAGACCAACAGATGAAACAAATAAAACAGAATACACAAAGACAGACCTAAGTCTAGGTCTAGGACATGTATCCATCTTTTTCGCACGTTTCAGATGTCCAACCATTCCACTTCACAGTAGTAGCATTCAGCTGTAACTGATTAGAGCACCTGTGGTGGTGGTGAGACCGAGAGAGAGAGAGAGAGAGAGAGAGAGAGAGAGAGAGAGAGAGAGATCATTACTGCCAATCATTTCACAACCAGTCTCAGTGGCTTCCTCTAATAGGTGAAGCTGTTTACCATATACACATTTTTATAGTCATTAAATTTCCCATTGACTGAGAAACCCATGTTGGTTAAGCTTTTTTTCCTGGTTCATGTCTACTGTTTCTGACAAACTGCCAGTTCACCCCAGTTCATCATCAAAAAAAAGGTTCACTTAGCTTTTTTTTTGGGAGGAGATCAAATTTTTACTTGGAGAAGTGGAGAAGAAAGACGGTAAATCACTGATTTAAGTAAAAATGGATCTTTGGAAAAGATAAATGAGAAAATCACCACTGACTGCCATTTTAAACCTTATAACATGTGGCACCTACGTTCCGCAAGAGCTGGCTTATGAAATGAATGTTTATTGTGTATGTACAGGTATGTATATCAGAGGTTTAGTGACTTACTTTTATTTACAGTGAAGTTTCGCCAAGAAGCAGGCAAACAGGCTCAGGCTTGACAATCTGTTTGGTGTGTGCTCAGTAGATAAAGCTCTTTCTTTTTGAAAAGTCCCATAGATCTACTGGGAATCTTTTAGTCCCTCTTTCTTGGCTCATTGGGATTAAGATGATTGATTAACGTTTTAGTTTTGCCTTATGATACTCCACTAGTGTTTAGAATCTTTGTTTGATCTTAGTTTAGATTCAGGTTGCCAATTCAGTGTCACCAAATTCCCATTATATTTATATATATATATATACACACACACACACAGATCAGCTAAACCACCTGTCTAATATTGTATAGGTCCCACTTGTGCCAGCAAAACAGCTCTGACCCCTTCGAGGCATAGACTCCACAAGACCCCTGAAGGTGCGCTGTGGTATCTGGCACCAAGACGTTAGCAGCAGATCCTGCAAGTTGCGAGGTGGGGCCTCCATGGATCGGACTTGTTTGTCCAGCACGGATGCTCGATCGGATTGAGATCTGGGGAATTTGGAAGCCAAGTCAACACCCTGAACTCTTGTCATGTTCCCCAAACCATTCCTGAACCATTTTTGCAGTATGCATCAGGGTGCCATTTCTTCCCCAGGTAAGCGACCCGGCTGTTCACGTGATGGAAACGAAAACGTGATTCATCAGACCAGGCCAAAAGTACAAAAACACTATATTTCCAAACATTAGTTTTCCAGCACAAAATTAAATGTTACAGAAAAGTGTTTGTATGTCAGTAAAGAAAGCAGCATATTATGTAAGGGTTTAACTGCAAAAATAAGAAACAAGGCAAGGCTGCTTCTGCACGATGCTCAGCAAAACTTACAGCTAATTTCCTGATAAATCTGCAAGAATTGTACCCGAGACTACTTTTTTTTTAAAGCAAAGGATCGTCACACCAAATATTGACCAAAATTTCTTTCATTTATTAGTGTTTACTGCTCTTTATGGTAAGTTTTTGTCCTGTTTCTGTTTTATCAATTTTGGAGGGATGTCCTGTTCTTGGTGATGTCACTGTGGTGCTCCATTTTCTCCCCTTGTTGATGATGGCCTTCACAGTGTTCCAATGTTTTGGAAAAAAAAATTATATCCCTGTCCTGATTGATTTCTTTTGACAGTGAGACCCTGTGCAGGTTTTGTCAGCTCTTTGCAGACCACGGCTTCAGCAGTCAGATGAAACCAAAATGATATCAAGAAAATCCTCTGAATTTGGGGTTAATCAGAATAATCTCATTGATGACAGCTGTACGATAATTACTTTTGCACATGAGATTAAATGTGATTTGTTCATTCTGAACACAGCCACATCCCCAATTATAAAAGGGTGTGCACACGTATGCAACCAGGTTATTGTAACTTTTTTTATTTTTCCCTAAAACGTGCCTGAGTGTGTACTTTTAATATCCACACACACACACACACACACACACACATCTTTTTTCCCCGTTGTATGCTGATGTTTTTTTGTCTGCAGGTTGGGATTGGGTTGTGTGTATATATTGCATTGTTTATACCATTTTTGTTATATCTTGTTATTTATGCCCTGAATAACTGATGCCATGAAAATGTCAAAACAAACCCATAAACACGACAGTGAGTTCACTCATAATTTATTTTTTTATAGGCACAGCTTTATTAAATGTATAGAACAGAACAGAATAGCTTTATTGTCATCATATTCAATGAATGAATATAATCAAAATAATCATGTACAACAGAATTAGATTGGGGAGAGCAAAGCTGAACAATCAACTATATCACTCCAAAAGTTACAATTTGGCAATGAGAGTTTTTAAGATGTTTAGAGTTTTGATTTAGTCATTTTTCGAATCATTGTTATGCCTAAGATAACAGCAGTCCAGCAGTCCAGCAGTCCAAGATTGTTCATTAAATCTTGCACTTCTCCTATGCTAGAAAATATCCGCAGAATTGGAATTAAATGAAAAATAATGGAATGGAATAAATATCCATATCATTCAACGCACAAAACAAAAAAATGAACACACCGACTTAGCAAAGCAAAACACCGCTTGGTGTGAATCTAGTGGGTTCATGTCACATCTGAGTTTTCAGAGCTTTGTGGTATTTTCAGGCGGTTGCACTTCGTCGAGGTCTACTTTAACGGGCTTGTGTTTTGTCAGATTGGCTGGTCATTTAGTCATTAAGTCACGCTGAATATGGAGACTGTTAAAAGTCGCACATATTTAGTCTGCTTTCCCTGCATCATGAAGTTCTTGGAAAAAGAGCTCACAGAAAATCAAGCAGGAAACATCGAGAACACTGAGCCTGGCATCATAGTCTGAAATACTACTTTTCTTGGAAGGTTTTCAAAAACTGCCCAACTTTTCCCTCTGCACGGACTGCTACACTCCCAGCTGTTTTCTTTTGCGTCCTTTTTTTCATGCCAAACAGTTAATCATAATAACACCATTAGTAGCTGACGTCAATAAGAATTATGCTAAAAGATGATTGGTGTAAATCACTGCCATAATGCCCCTGGTGCAGACAGACTGAATGCAGTTTGCCTCTGCTCTTCACAAACAAGTGGATAAAGACAAGAAGATGATTTTATAGGAAACTTTTTAATTTACTTTTCTACCATCAGGAATTCGCTAAAGACGAATTCTGCCATAACCATTGACAACAGCCGCACTGAGGTTTTTCCTATACACATTTCATATATCTATGAGAGAACACCAACCTGAGTGTGTGAGAGAGGGAAAGAATGTAAAAACACTGTATAAGAATACTGAGTAAGTAAAAACTGTCAATGTAAATGTAATGTAAAAAATTACATAATTCAAAAATAAGGAAATTCAGTGTTTCTACATGGAAAAAAAATATAGACTAGTATACAACAGTAACTAAGCAAAGTCAATATAAGTCAACAACCCTTTGTTTAAAAAAAAGAAAGAAAGAAAGAAAGAAAAACATTTGTTCAGTTTTTAAGAAAAATTGCTGGACCGTTTTATTGAGCATCTTGGAGATCTTGGAGCCAGTTTTTCTAGAGACTTCGTCACACCTTTTTTTTTTTTTTTAATTTTTAAACAGAAGTCATGAAATAAAGGCAGAATTTGTATTAAAAAACAATTGGGGTGCCTAAGACTTTTGTACAGTGCTGTATATATACACATATATCCAGATCACACCCTACATATAATCAGCCTACCCTCCCTCTGACCCTTAACCCTCATGTTCTGGACATAATCTCTATAACAGGCACACGATTTGAAAAGAAATGTTTTATGTTTTGAAAGAAACTAAGCCAAACATGTAGTTCCTTCTTGGAAAAATTCATTTTTTTTTTTTACATTTTTTTAAACCATTGGGCCACTTTTATTTAATGAACTGCAGCCAGTTGCATCAGTAGATCTCTGACGGCCATTACGCTCGAGTTTATGGCCTACTATAAAAATGAACAGTTACGACAAGTAACATATTTTTAACGTAGCAGTAGTTACAGCTAAAAACTTGTACCTTTCCCCTAGTAGGTGCAACATCTGTTGTAAACAAAACTACTTGGTAATTCTGTTCCAAGTGCATGTTTACTGACTATTAATGGATTTTTCCTTTTTCCCTTTTTTCTTTTGTGGGGAGTATAATAGTTTCTTTATGTGTGTATTTTTGTGGTTTTGATTACTGGACACGGCCACCTCACTGACATACACTGTTTGTAACAACACATAGAAACATGAGATCACAGGATAAATTACATATAGGTTACACACTCACTGGTCACTTTATTAGGACACGTGTTCTCAATACACATGCTTATTCGTGCAATTCGCTAATCAGCCAATCATGTGGCAGCCTTGTTGATGTGAGAGATCGGGGGAGAATGGCCAGCCTGTTTCGAGCTGACAGGAAGACTACGATAACGCAAATAACCAGTCTTAACACCTGTGATCAGCTACAACAGCGGAAGACCACATCGGGTTCCACTCTTGCCAGCCAAGCGCAGGCTCACCCAAACTGGGCAGTTGAAAATTGGAAGAAGACCACGCACCCAAAAAACTGCAACTCACAGGCACGAGAATTTCGAAATGATTTTCTCTATAAAGGAGAAAATGGACACAACAGTGTACAGCGCAAACTTTGCCTTCTAGCTGTGAAGACGCTGTCTTTACTGAAGGACTCAACATCTAATTTAGAGAAGCATTTAAGCACAGAAATCATTTTAGCTAAGTTAGCTAAAATTATTTGGTGTTAGTTAGTGTTTTGAAATCCCCTGGTTTGCATGATCACAGTTGTGGGTAAGGTTGCCAGCTGTGCTGAATTAGCTGGGAACGTCCCGTATTTTGGTAGAAATCAACACGACTCCCCCACGATCCCTCCACTCCATCCATTCCCGGGAACACGGGATGCCTTCTGTCACAGCCAGTACGTGGAACTCCCACCAAACCCCCCAAGGTCGATCGGTGAAATGAAGAAAGATCACGGCCTCGATCAACATGTACTTTGAAATAGCCTAGTGTACACGTAGATGGTATAGACCTTTTTTTTTTTTTATGTTGTGTGTGATGGAATGACATTTTTTTCCCTTGTACTTGTTAACATTAATTAAAGAAATTTGAATGTATAAGAACAAAATGTACAAAGAATCTACAGAGAACTGAATCAGACTTTTAAACAAATAATAACGTGCTTAAGTAAGGACATGCTGTATAGAGAAGCTTCTAAGACCATGTTGCATATTATGAAAATTAATGATATTTTCGATCTTCAAATTTTGGATTGGTCACAGCCCTTGCAGATATGTGCTCCACTGTCACTTCTCATTTCCATCATAACGTTAGCTGGAACTCTAAAGCTGGTCTCTGAAACGCTTGTGTCATGTTGCTGATGTTGTTCATGTTGCTTTTCTCTTGACTTTATTTACATATGTGGCCTTGAAGTAATCCAAAAGTAATCAGATTACATTACTTTCATATTGTGATACTTGGATTACGTTACTGATTACATTTATTCTGAAGTAATATGGAACTGTAAGAGAATACATTTTTAAAGTAACCCTCCCAGCCCTGAATCTGTATATACACTTGCAGTAACTCATCACCAGTTATATGATTTGGAGCGGATCAATAGAGGTTCACGTTTAGTGAGTCTCCTTATATGTTAATTTAAACAACCTCAGGAGCTCTCAAATGATACAAACATTTTTCCAAAACTAACTGAGATTTGGATCCAGTTTGATAAATGAGGCCGTGTGTGCATATGTTTGTGTATGCTCTCCTGCAGCAGGAACGAAAATCTGCACCATACTTCCGCAAAGTCAGCCAGCTTTTTAAGCAGTAAAGCAAGAACAAAACCACTGGAACATTACAGAACCCATTTTAAATAACTTATAAGAAGCCAAGTGGCAGAAGTTCTTTTTTTCCCCTTCTTTTCTTTCTTCTTCTTTTTAAAGCCTCTCACGCTCCAGTTGCAGCTAGTGTTCCAGGGTTGAGGACACCCTGCTGCTAATTAAGAGCAAACTAAATGAGTGAGACTGCCTTTTTTTACGAGCTGTGACTGTGTGTCCGTTCCCTTTCCAACATAATGATCAATGAGCAGCCAGATTAATAGCTTTGCATTCAGGGAACTAAACGTCCATGTGTTCTGCTGTATCTTTTGATATTTTATTATTTTTAATTACGACAGAGGAAACTTTGCATAGTGTGGGTCGTGACGTATTGATCTGCTGATCTCAAACAGAACAGAGAGCAGTAAGACCATGTGTGATGTGGCCAACACGAATTTGCTTAACTAATGCGTGAGAGGACAAGAGTGTGTGTTTGTGTTAAGCCAAAGTGCCACTTACTTCAAGACAAACCCCATTACCGCAAGTGTGCAAAGATCAAAATAACAGCATGCATTAGTAAAAAGCAACTGTGAATAACTGGTGCTGAATAAGCCATGCCTGCTCTAATTTATCCAGCTGGAAACAAAGGAGAAAAATGTTGTCTTGAGTATATTTTGCGAATGATGATCAGACTAAACGACGATCAGCAAGCGAGTTGAAGGACTATGTTACGCCAACACAGCCTCGCAACAATTCAAAAGAACCAACTAGTGCTTGAAGTTATGAATGGTTAAAGTGAGGTTTACAAGCAGGAGGTAGCAGTGGGCAAGTTAATGCAACTTTGGGTTGCACTTTATTGGGATAGTCCACTTTAGACACTCAGTCAGTCACCAAACCATCGACAGACCTGTCAGAGTTTAATCAATAGAGTGCATATTTCCTACAGAAGGTCTAGAGATTCTGTACTATTATACCACAGTGTCGCTGAAACCCCAAGTATAATTTGTCAGATGGTGATTAATTAATTAAGTAATTTATTGACTGATTGATTGGTTGATTGATCAATTAATTTTCTATAACAGCAGCTATGAGAGTAGTTCCAGTCGCAACAGAAATAACAGGTCTATATTAACGCACTTGTTCTAATATGTTATCATTATTATAGTAACAACTTGCACAGGAACTTGCATGATGGACGCATAAAACAAATTACTAATTAATTTAATAAACTAGTAACTGTTGAGATGGTGACAGTTTTCTGTGACAAGAGGTTTCTTTAACATTTTTAGAAAGAGTCTCCATTGTCAGTCAGAGGTAAAACTGTAATTTTAGGTTTTCAGAAAAGGAAGTATTCAGTAATATGATAAGCTGCATTTTTGTCTTATTAACTAAGCTTTTACTATTATTACTTTTTTATTAATCTTTTAGGCTTGCGAGGCAACGACTGTATATCGCTGATATAATCAAGTAAAACAACATTGAATGTAACGATAAACTGATAAAACTGACACGTGGTTGGCAAATTGCTGTGGCATAAGAGGAATAAAATATTTTGTGACATGCTTTTACAGGAAAATAATAAACTTCAGGGTGGTAACAGTAACTCTGGTCGAGTTGGGCCACTTCTCACCATGCCATCGTTGATTATTTTCCTATAACAGCACACCTGTTGTGTTGGTTACCTGGACTAACCAACTGAAATAAACAAATTGATAATCTACAGAGAATCGCTGCCATGTTGCTGAAAGGCAGTTGACATTCCCGGGGACAGACCGGTTGACTGTTGACTGTGGAGTATCTTAAACTGACTCTCCATATCAAGTTGCTACCCAACTTCACATAAAATTTGATGCCATTGCTCTTGCTCAGTAGAATGCCGTAACTTCTTAGAGTACATCCACATTAATCCAGATAAATTTGAAAACGCATGTTTTTCTCTACATTTTGACCTTCCATCCACACTGAGACGGAGGTTTTTCCAGCGAAAACGGAGCTTTTCAAAAAAAACGCTCTCCCAAGTAAATCTTCCGTTTTCGTGTTGTAGTGTGGACTGAGAAAACTGTGATATCCAACACAGTGATGCCATCATGTAAAGTTGTTTGTACTTGTATTTGCGTTTGTAGTCGGATATAGCTGGTGAAAGATGGTGAAAAAAAAGTTGTAACGCTTACGTAGTAATGGAGGAAAGCTCACATCCACGCAATATTTATTTCCTCCTTTGCATGAGTTGAGGCCTGATCTGAGTAGAATACTAAAAGGGATGTCCTTCAGGAGCCTGAGATGGTTTAAGCCCTCCTCCTTTTTCAGTAATGTACAGCAATGCAAAATGCCTTTACTGGTTAATGTGACTTAGACGGATATTATATCAAATAATATTTTGAAAAACAAGAAGAAAAAACAACTTCAAAGAGATAACTATCTGTTTTCAAGGACTTAAACAAGACCGAATCCCACCTCACCAGAGACTCATTTAGGTGTAACAGAAGTGCCGTCCAGAGCTTTAGTGTCCTTGAATGTCTAGTCAGAGGAAACAGCAGAGTCACAGGGGACGCTTCATCGGAACCTTGCTGTTGCAGTTCTTTTTTTAAACTGTGATTAAGATCTACAGTGTGTCCCAAAAGTCTCCATACAGAGGGGAAATTAACACTTTTTAGCAAAACGTCTTCCAAACTTTTTCATACTTAGATTCTATTATATTATAGCCTTTAAGAATGCCTTTGATAAAAGAAGGCCGTATTAAAATCATTCTCAAGGCTGGATCAGGAAGCTGTCGCAAGGCTGCGATGGATTTTAACAGGAAACACGGCGAGCACATCACACACGACACGGTTGTCAAACTGGGAGCCAAAGAGCCATGACTCCGTGTGTGTTTACAAAGAAAGAGCAATCATGTAGAGGATGATTTGTAGATAAGCATTTTGCTAAAAAGTGACATTTTGCTAAAAAGTGTTCATTTTCCATATGTCTGGAGACTTTTGGGACACCCTGTAAATCTCTATTGAAACATTTATAGATTTATTGTACTACTTGTGAGCTCTGCAAGATGTTTAAGTTTCCTCTGGTTTTCAACTTCAACTCAGTTTTTTTCTATTTGATGGAATACTATGGAAGGTTCTTCAGCTGCCTGGAGGCAGGGTTTCACATGAAGCGCTTCATAGCACTGAAGAGGAGACGAGCAATGATGCCAAGCTGTAAGTGCCAACATAAAGACTCGGGCTGAAACAAATTCTTTGGACTGACGTGCAATCCATTCTCCATTTCCACCTCCCAGACAATTTCATGACACGTGCAAGAGTGGGCAACTTGTTATAAGACAGGAAAGCAGGACTTGCCCAAGACTGTAAAGCAGTGATGAATAAAAGAAATATTTTAGCAGTAAGCGTGTACTGCTGACAGGAAAATTACTTCTTTACAAATCAAATTCAGTGTCATTAAAAAGCCCTTCGAAAGCTTGAAAATTCCATCTGGAGCATGCATCTCTATTTCTCTCCACAGGATATTCAA